>JAUIMW010002177.1:0-11093 GCA_033557785.1 Enochrus cinctus | reverse complement strand
AACGTCGACTAATGTAAAAAGAACTCAATAAATAAGACATCACATCCCGTCTTTAATTTTGTTTGACTGCAATTTCCCTGACAACACCAAATTTTTTAAACTAGTTGAGAAATTTCAACTCACAATAAATCAAAAAATTGTTATTCTGTACAAGCAGTCGTTGCTTCTCATCTCTTTCAACGTAAGTTTATTTATTCTGGCAACATAAAATTATTATGTTCTTGAATCCATAAATTCTCGGAAGCCATTTTGACAGCGTCGAGATTGTTGAACTCTTTCTTCTGTAGAAAGTGATCGTGGTGTTTAAAAAACGATAATCGGTTGGCGAGAGGTCCGGTGAACTCAGCCAGTTTCCGTAGGCAGAAGTGTGACATGTGATCGGGCATTATAACGAAGAAGAATGGTACCCATCCTGTTGACTATTGCCGGGCGTAACTCAATGCAATTTTCGGTGCATTTCGTCTATTTTATGAGAATACTTTTCGGCTGTGGTCTTTTTTGGGCGCAACGTCGATTTTGGAAAATATTGTGGAGCTTCGTCGTGGTTTAACCATTGTGCTGATCGTTTCCGATTGTCATATAGAATCCATTTTTCATCCCATGTTACAATACGATCCAAGAATGGATCATTGCTGTTTTTATTAAAAGAAGCACAGAACTCATCTCAAAACGACGATTTTTTTTGATCATCATTCAATGCATGTGTCAAGCTTTTTTGTTTTACCAAGTTGTCGGAGATGGTTTAGGACTGTCGGATGACTTATGTTTAAACTTACAGCAAGCTTCCGGATTGCTGTACGTGGATTTGTCTCTATCAACACTTGCAATTCGTCATTATCAAATGACGATGACCGCTCACGTCCTTCTTCTTCTCAAGACTTCGCCAATATTGCTCGCAGCTGCTTCTTTTCCATTTTAAATTCCATGGATGACAATGAGTAGAAATAACCGATATAACAAAAAAAACAAGGAAATGTAGAGTCAAGTGTACTCGTTCCGTGAAGTATGATAGTGAATGCATAAAATAGGTTAGATAAGTTTGAAGCGTTGAGGTATATTGCCGTATTTTAGGTTATAGTGCGAGCGATCCTTTCTTTTAATTGCTTTATACTGCCCAACCTGTTACCTAGCGAGTCCTAACAAATAATTAATATATTTTTGAGCTTATTCAATATAATATTTTTGTGATAGTTAAATTGTATTAAACAATTAAGCGTCTGAAAGGTTAAGATGGGTGATAACTCGCCGGGTGCCGGTCACCCGGCCAGTTTATTCCGTGATCCAGGGGAGGATATGGAAATAAATCTAAGTAACGCGGAAATTTTTTTAGATAAATTTACCAAGAAATTTAATGAAACAAAAGACAAAAATGCTATACAGGTTGATAATGTGTTAAAGAAAACAAGTCAAGGTAGTGTCACCAAACAAAAAATATATTTAGAAAAAACGTATGTAACGGCCCGTTTCAAGTGTTCGTTCAAACAAAGGAGGATGTTTTTTATCACCAATTATTGTCGGAGAAACACTGAATAAAGCAAATATTAAGAGGATTAAAGACATGAAAAGGTTGGGAAAAAAGAGAATATCGAGTTCCAAACGACGTCGGAGGCTAATGAACTAGTATATAAAGCGGGCAATATTTTTAAGGAATTTGAGGTATACATTATAACACTTTATAAGTATTACGGGAGTGGTAAAAATTGACAAGGAAATTACAGAAAAAGAAATTTTGGATAGTCGAAAATCAGGTAGTAGAGAAATAATTAAAGTATATAGAATTAATAAAAGAATAAATCAAAATGGGAATATAAATTTTGTACCGATGGTTTGGGTATCGGTTACTTTTGCTGGAACTATTCTAGCAGAATTCGCGTATATTTATGAAATATCACTACCAGTTAACAATTTTATAAGAAATACTAGAATTTGCACGAAGTGTTTTTTTTTACGGACATACAAGAGACTTTTGCAAAAGCACAATAATTAGATGTGAAAAATGCTCATCAAAGGAACATAAAACGGAAAAATGTGAAGAATCGGAAAAATTCTGCTTCCATTGCAATGTGGTGGGGCACTCCCCCCTTGACAAGCACTGTAGCGAGTATCTGAAAAAAAAACGAATTAGTGAATGTCAAAATATAACATTACCTTCTTTGAAGCTAGAAATTTACATAAGTACCAAAGATTAAAGGTAAATCAGAATAATTAAACGAGCCAGCAAGTCTCAATAATTTCGTAAAAAATTATTCACCTCTGACTATAGAGAAAAGTATGGAAAGAGAAGAGGAAATAGCTAGCCCACCGACAAAAATCCGCGACAAGAAAAATAAATAATAACCCGCAAAAATATACTCCCCCTCCGGGAGATCTGTATTACAGGGCGAATCTACCTATGAGACTTATATTGGATGGAGAAAAAAGGAAAACTCCGGCTTCCCTAAAACTAAATGGGGAACATACAGCTACGGAAAATCAACCCGAATACATTGCGGCCTCAGACACAATTGACAATATTATAAATAACAATCAACTACCCGTTTTGAAATTGAAAGAACTGAAGGATAGACTTACAAAATTAATAAACCATGGATTGCAGGTACAAGTTTAAAATAGGATTAATAAACGTTAGAGGATTGTTAAATAAAAAATATGAAATAAATAAATATATGGTAGACAACGGAATAAGCGTATTGGGATGTTGCGAAACTTGGCTTAAGCCAAACATTATAATTAATTTTAAAAATTATAATATAATTAGACAGGACAGGATACATGATATGGGGGAAGGGCTCGCAATATTAGCAAATACAAAAATTAATAACAAAATTATTTATAGCAGACATGATAGAAATAATGATTTACAAATATTAGTGGTTAAGGTTTATAAAATGACCATAGCCTTGATATATAATCCCCCAAGAAGTACCATTAAGACCGAAACATTTGAAGAAAATAACAATTATCTAGAGGCACCTTTCGTCGTTATGGGTGACTTCAATGCGCATCACGCATGGGGATCCGGCAGAGATTGCGCTACAGGGATTGAGCTATACAATTACAGCAATGCTAACGATTGGTTACTGATAAACCATGATTCGATAACAAGAATGGGAAGAGGAAATCAACAAAACTCAAACGTCGAACTCATATTTCTCTCTAGGGAATTATTCACAAGAAGTAATTACTGGATAACGGAGGAAACCTTTAATAGTGATCATCTACTAGTATTGGCGGAATTACAGGATTATAAATGTGAAGATACAGGAGATCCTAACCACAAGGAGATATAATACAAAATAGGCAGATTGGGAGTAATTCAGGGAAATATTGAACAATGAAGAACTGATGGAGAGTGTGGATAATATGGAGGAGTTGGTGGTTGCTGTGAGAGAGGCAGCAGAAAATTCCATAAAAATAAGAAAAAACAAAATTCACAAAAGATTCAAATCTAGCATTTGGTGGAATGGGGAGTGTGACCATTGGTCAGACCTTCGTAGGGAAGCTGTGAGGGACTACCTGGCTGGAACCCGGGTGGAATCCCTCAACAGATTGGAAGCTATAGGAAGAAGGTTTAAAAATATAGTGAAATCGAAAAAGAAGGACTCCTTTAGGGAATTTGCGCAATCTATCAATAGAGAAACCTCTTATAAAACGCTTTGGGAAAGGGTTAAAAGGTTTAATTTTGGATTTATCAATAGGAATAGCAACCAATTTCATGGATCAAATATGCCCATTGGGACCAGTAAGGGAATTTAAATACATCTATAATAGAAGAGAAGAGAACCTCTTCACAATGGAAGAATTAAACAATGCGAGTAAAAATGGTAACACTGCATCAGGAATGGATGAGATCACAAATAACATGATTTTCCAGTTTTCTCCGAATTGCAAAAAGAAATTGTTAGACTTATACAATGACTGCATAACAAAGAATCAAGTCTCAGAAAGCCTAAAACAGACAGTTATCTGTCCCATCCTTAAGAGACCAATTGCACTTCAATCATGCTTATAAAAGATACTGGACAGAATGGTGGCCAACAGGCTAAATTGGTATCTAGGCAAAAAAAATCCTCAAAGACACACAATTTGGTTTTAGAGCTGGGAAAGGAACAACGGAGGCAATCACTTATCTTGTGAGTAGCATAAAAATAATCTGTCTGATAAAAGAGATGCCATGGTGGTCTTTCTGGATATAGAGGGCGCATATGATAACGTAGATCATAATATTTTAACAGACTCCCTGTATGTGGCAGGTATTCCACCATATTTAGTAGGATTGACAAATAATATTATAACAAACAGGAAAATATATTGTAAGGATAAATTTTTTGATAGATATATGAGGTCCATAAAGGGACTTCCCCAAGGGAGCCCCTCAGTCTGACTTTATTTAATTTTTATATATTAAAAATATGGAATGGTATCAAGGGAGATATAATAGCTTATGCGGATGATTTATCTTTGGTTGAAGCTCATGGAACACCTAATCAACTAATGGAAATAGTGAATGACAGTAAGAAAATAAACGAAAACATGAGCAAGCTAGGACTAAGTCTATCACGGGGGAGAAAATGTAGAAGTAGTAGAATCATTTAAATATTTGGGAATAACGATGGACAATAAATTGTTCTGTTCTGTATGTCAGGAATTTTATTTAGGTAAAACCCAAACAAACATAAATCGCAGAATAAAATCGGGACAAAATTAATTAGCAGTAAAAATGAAAGCATTTTCTATTAAATAATATAACACTTTGCAGAATTATAATGAAATAATCTGTTATGTAACTATGCAAACTATTTGACTGATATCCTGAAACACAGGAAGCTCCAAAGCTCAAAAAAATCTTATTAATTACTTTATATCTGCCTTATTCCACTATGCACTTTTACTAAACTAACAAAAAAATATTTCATAACACGATATCATTTATTATGGCGATAATCTCGTACCAGATATGTAAATCCAAAAATTCTTCCTGCAAACAAAATCAACTTGTACTGCTCTGGGCGACAGCCATAAAAATTGGAAACGCCTCGTCTCGCGAAAGTCCTCTTACCAACAACAATGATTTAGATAATTCCATTACGGATAGCACTAAAAAATGGTTTGCATAAAATACAAATTAGAAATTAGATTATCAGTTGTACACAGCATTGAAAAAAGGTGTACCTTAAGTTATTTGCAGAGGTTTTTTTTTCTTAACTGGGAATACCGGTGTTGAAGAATCGAGTTGCTGTTATAAATAAATTTAATCTGTTTTCTAGTTTCATTTTAAAAGTGGTTGGGTTAAATCAACTTGACTTTCAATAGCCATGACAGATTTCCGTATCATTTGGTTAGTTACAAGTGCCGGCCACACAGTACTTACCTATTGGCCTAAATGAATATAAAATGAAAACTAACATATTTTTATTGGTGGTTTCGCATTTCATGTAAATCGGATTCCTAGAAGTGTTTCACTTTGTGAGGTGGTTCGAACATATTCGCAAGTTTGTTTTGTGGTATTTAATGTACTTTTTCTAATGTTAATGTACCTTACACTCTCTATTCTTTTGTTGATTTATTTTTAATTTATACAAATGTTTTATTGCATAAAAAATATATATTACATTCCCCCGTACAAAAATAAAATCGAATATAAAATAAATTTCCTTAAATCTATTTTTAAATTATTTCGCAACACTCATAAATAATGTTTAATTTTTAAAGATTGCATTAGGTGCAACACCATACACATACAACTAATAACTAACAATTTACATTGAACTTGATCACGCTCACTCTTCCTATTTAGGAATAGTGTGTGAAGATACGAACGATCGTTATTTACTGCACGAGAAACCTCGGTCAGGGTCAAATTTGGAGTCTTAAGATGTTTATTATGTAACGTAATATCACTGAAACTGCAATTACCTCTTTGTGAGTCCGCTTAAGGCCGGATTTTCTACTTCTTATCAATTCAAATTTACATTTCAATTTCTGTTAATGCGAAGAAATTCTTTCTTTCGGCGTCGGTGAAACAACGTAATTAATTTCAATCAATTTATAGACGATGACATTGATAAGAAAGTGTTCTCAAACAAGACTTAGTTATACTTTATTACGCAATAAAATTCCTCCTGAATAAATTAAGTTTCATAACAATTTTTAGAAACTAAAAGTTAATAAATTTTTTTATAAGGCCTCCGTCAGTTCTATAATAACGTTATATGGAACGAATTTTTAACAATTTGATTCGAGTTTTGGATGGAGAAAATGATTCCTATTAAAGTTTTACTTTCATTAAAAGTCACGTACATACAAAAAGATCGATATATTTTAATAATGTGTGCAATTACAGATGGAATGTTTGCAACATTCTATTTCTGTCGGTATTATAACTGATTTAATTCAAACGTCATTACAAAAACAACAAAAAATGTTCTTTTACAGTCATGTGAAGAATACTAATAATTTAATCTCGAGCATCTAAAAAAAGTAAAATTGCTCCTTTCGCTTAAATTTTTTACAGTTGTGTAGAAATGTATAGCATATAAATAAATAAATTATAAACTTATCTTTATTCTCTGTTTGAATTCTCTTGGAATATTATTAATACCTTTGCACAGTAAAGTGTACTCATAATAAGAAATTGTACCATCGAATGTTAATTATATAAAAATATGAAATTCACAATGAAATAGATTGCAATCTGTTTCCGGGCATCTTCTCAAGCACAATACTCCTTATACTTCATTACTATGGGAAAATCAAATTTAGTTAACAACGCAGTAATTAGTCAATTAATACTTTATTGAGTAAAACTACATTTTTCTGTGCCAGAGAAATTTATGCTGCCTGATACTTTGTAAATTTTTTAGTTTTTTAAATAACTAAAGAGTCTTACATGGTTATTCCAATGTTTTTAAAAGAACCACATCCTGTAAAATGATTCGCCTAAATCAATCAATGATCACGAACGTAATAAAATAAACGAAACAAAAAATTAAGGAACGACGTTTTAACCGCGTCATACTTGGATGCCTTTTTGATAACGTTATGGGTGTCAATGTTATTTCGTTATGGTTTGAAGTTTTTAATTGAGTTAAAAGTAGTACTTAGATCAATTTAAAATTACAAATAAATCACCATTGTGTACTGAGAATGATGATCATCTTATTGCTTTTTTTATCTATGGTTTGAGTTTCACATAGAAAAGAATTACTCCTGATAAGCAAAAAGATAACGACGATTTTGAAATTGATATTGTTCATCAATGTTATTTAGTGTAGCGTAAAAATCTTTTATGTGCACAATGTTAGTACCCAGCCCCTTAAACTCAATTTATAGTTTACTTATTTTTAATAAAAAAAAAACGCATAAATAAAATCTTTGTGAACCACTTTTAGTAGTAGGTAGAGTTAACAAGGTTAAAAGTGTAAACCCGTAATAAGTAAATTGAAAGATGATATCTCTAGGCATGAAAGCAACAACAATGAGATTGTTCTAATAAATGCCCTGTTATTTATTATAATGAGTGTCATTACATGCCTAGGAATCCTTGTTTCGTGTAACTTTATGAATCTATATTAACACGTATTTTATTTCAAGTATACGTGTTAATATAGATTCATAAATTAAAGATTAGGTAAAGACATAAATACTGTTTTAAATTTATCTTTTCGCAATAGTAGAATGATACTTTCTTATTAAATGGAAAATTTTGTGGATAAGTACATTAGATTTTAAAATTTTGTTTTCCTTAACACATGATGACATTATCTGTACAATATCAATATTAAGTTATCAAAAGAACAAAACTACAAATGCATGAATTTAACTTTGATATTGATAATCCCTACTGATATTAAAATCTGCTGACAATATATACTATTGGTTAGCAGATTGAATTCACGATTCATTTCCACACCTCCCTCTGAGTAAAACTATAATTAAGTAAGTAATAGTTATGTACTATAAATATTTAATGTTTGGGTACAGCAATAAAAAGTGAATGCTGAATTCCCAAGCTAGAAATTTACATGATAAACTACATAAAGTGAAGAAGTAATGATTGAAAGCATCATCACATAGGTAGTTATTATTCACGATCACTATAAAAGAAGTCATAACACAATTTATTAATTTTATACAAATTGCAGTCGGAAGTTAGAAATTAAGTGATCTGCATTTCACACCATTAAAAAATTATGAAAGGGAATTCAGGTGTTCGGTTTTAAAAATTCAAATAAAAAATTTATTGCACATTTAGAAAATATCTAAATTAGAATTGCAAATGTAGATCAAATCTCAATTCAAATTTCTGTCGATGAACTCTATTGACGAAGTAGTGAATGTACTTTTATTGAGTAAGATATTATGTTCTCTATTTTACCACTTAAAAAATCTATTGTTCCCAGAAACTTCGTTTATACACGCGTACGATTTTTGCCTTTCCATACAACGCTTCCGTATTTGTATATTAAGTATTTTACGAAAGAGAACCGGACTGAAATAATAATTAAGACGACCAAACACCTGCAAATTGTGTTCATAAAAGAAGCAATTAAAATGTCGTTACTACACTTGTAAAAGAAGACTGCTTCCAGTCATGTAAGATGTGTTTATAAATTTGTTAAATTGATTGTATTCAGATATTAAATATAAAAAATGCGCTTCTTACAAGAGTTCTAAATGAGATATCTGGTAAAAAATTTCTAATGACTCACAGCCTCTAACTTTTAAAGCAAAGCACGTGCCAAACGAAAATTAGTTTTATTTATGACACTGCCACACTTACTACACCTTAAAGGATACTATTAATATCTTTACCTAAATAATCAGATGTACAAAATCTCGAAATAATAAATTTTGATGATGGCGTATCTGTCTCGAATTAATTTCATAATTTATTGATGAATGTGTATACGATTTCTTACTCCTTTTTAAAACGTGGTTATTTTGAAACGAACCTTTCACTTGAATGTAATTTGTAACGAGCAGATCGCAGTCCTTTTATTTAATTTTTAATTTTATTCCTCTGCAAATTGTTATGCAATGTTTTGTGTCAATTAATTTGTAAATTGTGTTCGACTATATCTTGATTTTTATTACTCGACAAATTAACTTTCCATGTTCGCTTAGCAGGATCACGTTTGCCTATTGGAAATATAATCGATTTTCATTTTATTATTACATCATACAGATGTTATCGATGTATACATATTGTTCGAACGTTGTTTGTTAATTGTGTTTTGCACTAACGACGAAATAATATAATGTAATTTTATTCCACACATCTTGAGTAAAATTTATTACTTCGATAACATAAGTAAATTTGAAAATTTAAATATGTTGCATAACAGCTTCATTCTTTGTTTGTGGTTATTATTTAGATTATTAATGCAGCACCAGTACCTCATACTGAGCAGCATATAGTTTGAGCAAGAATTCTTATGTAAATTTTTATCTTATCGTCATTCATTTACACATGAATTTTTATTAAGCACATTATTATTTATTTCAACAACTAACACATATTGGATTGTAGAATCCGACGATCATAAAAAAACAGTTGCCATAAATAGGCATAATTTTTAAAGTATTATAACACCAATTTTGAACGTACGTCTTTAATAAATGTACGTACTTCTTTATATTGTATTTATTTTGAATAAGTCTAGTCACCAAATACATTTATTTCTTATCTATTTTTTTTATCTATTTCTAAACTTACAGGGTCCTTTAGGTACATTGTATATTTGTAGATTATCAAAGTCAAATATATGTTGGTTCTCGTATGTGTGCTTAAATATAATAATCCACAAATTTTAGATATAGTATAACTTAAAAAAAGATTTTTAAAAAGAATTGTTATAATTTAAGAGGATCTAAAAACAGCTACTTCTGTCGTGCGCTTTTTTGCAAAGAGCTCCGACCAAATAAACCTAAATTAGTAAATGTTTCATATCAAAAGGCTTCTTGGCCCTTTTTCAAAATTCAAAATTTCGATCTGAAAATAAATCAATTAGTTTTTCACATTCAATAGTCTTGGGTAAAATACTTTTGCAAAGTAACCTTTGGCTATTTCTGCCACTACAGCAAATGATATTTTGAATAGTCGTTTTTTGCCCGAAAAAAAATATTGAGATATTTATTCCTAGACATTGCATTTCGGTGCAAGGTGTTGTTACAGATATTGACACTAATGAAAATTTGGAGGAACTAAAAAAGAATATTAATAGCCCCAAAAAATCCCAACTTAAGAAGATAATAGTGGTAATTTAGTAGCGACAGGAACGGTAGTTATTACATTTGAAGGCAAAATTCTGCACAGAAATATAAGCATTTTTTATTATCCAGTAGAGGTCGCCACGTATGTTTACCCAGTCATAATCTGTTATAACTGCCTAAAATTTGGACATGCCAAGGCCCAGTGCCGTGATAAATCTCGATGCCTTAACTGCTCTGAATTATGTTCAGATGACCATAATGTGCTAAATTGTGATAAACCTTCTAACTGCGATGGAAACCATAAAAGCTGTGGCGAATTCAGAAAACAAGAACTTATTAAACAACTTATGGCAGGCCCTCAACAAGATCTCAGATAAGAAAAGAACTTTTAATCCCCCTTTGACAAAAGTGAATACGAAAAATGCCTACTATTTCCTAAAGGCAACTTTTGAATTTGAAAAATCAAATCCGGTATACACTACATTGAATAAAGACATAACCATATCAGATTTTGTTATTATACTAAAAAATAATTTAACTAAATAAAACCTTTTTGACTCTGAATCGATCAAAAACATGCAGCACTTGATAAACTCGACATTTCAACCTTCCATGATAAATATCACTTCAAGCACTGAGATGCAATCTAATGTTTCTTACTCCTTTGAGTTGGAAAACTTCAACTTTTTTTGTATCTATAACCCATCCTTCAATGTCTCAAACAGATCTTGAACTACTTTTCTTGAAGCACTGCCGCCATCATTTGTCTGTGTTGGCGATTTTAACACGAATCACCCTGCGTGGGGATCTTCATCTGCAAATCGTAACGGTACTACCTTTTTCGATTCAATACAAGGCCTCGATGTCTGTGTTATGAA
>JAUIMW010002176.1:0-11093 GCA_033557785.1 Enochrus cinctus | reverse complement strand
AAAAAAAAAACTGTAGCCACTTACTGAAACTTACAGCAAGTATATCCTTGGCAAATCGCAGTGCGCAGACGTCGATTTACAAGTATTCCTGCGCAAAGATGATAGCCAAATGGCAAGAAACTCGCAGAACAATTAACCCAAAAAAGTAACCCAAAAAAGCCACGGTGAAGATCCAGAAAATCGGTAGATAAGTGCCACATGAATTGACCTCCTTTCAACTACCACTTATTTTCATGAATGTGTCATGCACTAGCTAACTAGCATTTCGATTCTTACAAAAATGTAAACCAATGAGTTGATGACTGGTTTTCCATGAAAATTGAAGCAATTCTTTTGGAAGGGCAATCATACATTTTTATAGATGTGCAGGTAGCGAAGAGAACTATTTTGAATAAAATATCTTGCACCAATTTTTCACAATAAAGGCTTAAATTTTTGAAAAAAATCCGTTTTCATACATCAGTCAGAAGCGTGGATTGATTAAATCCTATTTTATGCTCTATGGTCTCCCCTATGACGCGATACATTCAAATTCTTTGTCCTTCTTTGCCACATCTCTCCTTAGTCCGTCACCAGAAGACAGAGAACGTTCACGCGCCTTCTTTTCTTGTACAAGACACAACCTTTTGATGTTACTAAGTCTTTTTCTTTCATCTCTATGCGATGCATACAATCTTCCCACGGAAGCATTGGGATTCCAATTAAGACATGAAATTATAATAAACTAGGACATAGTCTAGTCCCTAAGCCACTCCTCCTGCACCACATCCTCAATAGCTTTCTTAAATTGAATTTGATTTAGACGAAATAGATCTATGCTTAAATTTGTTGTTGTAAGTGTTCATGATCTTCCATACAGGAGAGTGGAAATTACCATTACTGTAACATTCTGTGGCACATAAAGGAGATTTTTGTTCCTACAGTTTCTCGTAGGTATATTAAAATTGATACAGTTAAGCAGGATAGGAGAAGACACTGTGCCATTTATAATTTTATGAAGCATCGTAATATCGTTAGTTTAACTAACGACGTTGTGAGAGAGGGATAATTTTAAAACGTTATCTATGTGACATGTATCACGCATAGATAATGTGGTTTTTAAAGGTATCTACTGAAATTTTTCTAAGAGGATTCTATTTTATTGTATGTAATGTATGAAGGAAACCAGACTATGGATGCATAATTTAGGATTCTGTTCACATAAGAGGAGTAAAGCATTTTAATTGTTGTTGCTTCAGTGGGATGAAGCTTTCGAAATTTAGTGAAGACTCCTTGAGTTAGTCTGCAACTGACCACTTGCAGGTATTGCACAAGCATGTATGGCGGCTATGTGGTTCCCCCTTTTTTCTAAGTTTTTGTTGGACCTTTTTATGAAACCGAGCATTTTTGCGGCTTTGGAAACAACATTTTCAATTTTGTTGTCGAATGACATTTTGGAATTGAATATCACCCCAAGATCTTTTATGAAATTAACTCTGTCGAGGGTATTTCCCGATATGTTGTACCGATATTGTGCTTCGAGTCATTGTCCTGCTGAAATGTCCAACGCACAGGTAGTACTTCTTCATGGCAAAAATTATTCTTTAGGATGCCAAGATGCTTTTGGCTATCCACTTTTTCGTTAATTAATGCTATTGGGTCAGTACCGGACCCCCGAAAAATATTTCAGTTAATATCTTTGCTCTTTTGGACGCCTATCATCACTTCCAATGAGATTAAATTTATTTCCATCACTAAAAACCATTTTACCAACTGATATGGTGTCTTGTCTTGTCAGATATTTTAATAAATTTGTCAACAATCCTGGTCGTCTACAAAGGTCAACCACTTATTTCAAACCGTTTAATAATTTTAACTGTTTTAACTGTTCCACGAAGCACACAAAGCGATTTTGTAATATTAATTTGTTTTACCCCAGTTTTATAAAAATATACTATGTTATTGAAAAAATAATTAAAAGGATAAAATATAAATAACACGAACATTTTAATTTTTTAATCTAGTTGTTTCTTATTTATATTTTAAAAAAATATTTTTTATATATCCCTCTGTAGAAGATCACGATGCGAATCGAAAGCTTGGGAATTCTTTTGAATTTCTTAGATTTTTGAATTACAATCAGTTTTTAGATATATTATTTTATTTTTCATAATTTGAATATTTAATTTTTTGCATTGTGAATAAGTAAAAAGGTATTCTCGAAATAATTTCTAATTCTAAGCTAAAAACGATTAGAAAGTAGAATGTTTCCATAATTTTATGAATTTAAAAAACACACTCTTAATAAAAACTAACTTTTAAAGAAATAAATGGTACCATGAAAGGCCAATTTATGGATGAATAGCAGCATGTAAGGAAAATTTTCTAGGGAGATTGACAGTTACCTGTTTGGTTTTACGTGGCTTTGAATCCGATGTCGACTTAAGTTACCCTATATGGTTGACCTGAAAGTCTACAGCGAGACAGAGGAAAACTTGAGGAGCTCATGACTATCGAGGAGGTCTACTACCAGGATATCGCGATGAACTACAGGTTCAGCAAGTGCTCCAGGAGGAGATCAAAAGTGGAATTGTGTAAGCATCACAGGCTGCAGATCGTGATATCGGGCACTTGAAAACAAGGAGAACGTACCGTATCTTTGAATGCTGGAGAGAGAATTTCGTGACAAGTAGCAAAAGCGGATAACAAAACCTATGAACACCCATCTCTCAACGGGGAACCACATAGCCGCCATACATGCTTGGGCAATGCCGTTAAGTGGTCAGTTGCAGACTAACTCAAGGAGTCTTCACTAATGCTTTACTACTCTTAACAGCATCCTAAATTATGTATCCATAGTCTGGTCTCCTTTAAACGTTACATACAATAAAATAGAATCCTGTCAGAAAATTTGATTAGATACCTTTAAAAACCACATTATCTATGCGTCATACATGTCACATAGCCAACGTTTTTAAATTATCTCTCACACAACATCGTTTAATTAACGATATGGCGATGCTTCATAAAATTATAAATGGCAAAGTGTCTTCTTCCGACCTGCTTAACTGTATCAATTTTAATAAACCTACGAGAAACTGTAGGAACAAAAATCTCCTTTATGTGCCACAGAATGTTACAGTAATGGTAATTCCCACTCTCCTGTATGGAGGTTCATGAATACTTACAACAACAAATTTAACCATAGATCTATTTCGTCTAAATCAAATTCAATTTAAGAAAGCTATTCAGGATGTGCTGCAGGAGGAGTGGCTTAGGAACTAGGCTGTGTCCTAAATTATTATAATTTCATGTTTTAATTGAAATAATTTTAATTTTACAATGTATGTATCACCGATTTATGGGATGTTTATCCTGTTATGGTTTGTAATTTAAATAAATAAATAAATTACTTAAAATAAATTTTTATATAAAAAAATTAAATTTTCCATACTTTTGTTCGCCACTGTATAAATATGACGAAATACGTTTTCTCCTTTTAACCTCTTTCGAATCCCTTCTGCTCAGCTTGCAATTAATTTTTGTCGACGCAATGGTTATAGATCTACTCTTTGATTAAAGCTGTGAAGAGTTTGTAGATATTCGATAAAACAGATGAAGAGCCTATAGTTTCTAGGATTTGCATTGCCTCCCTTTTGTGAGTATGGAAAGTGTTTCCTTCTGAGAGGTAGTCAAGAACACTCGCGAGGTACTTCTTGGTAGATGGAAAGGTCTTAATCCAGAGGCTGCAGGTTCCATCTGGCCCTGGTGTCTTCCAATTCTGCGTTCGCCTGATACACCATGTCATTGCTTCCGCTGAGCACTCCGCTGATTCAATCTCTTGCAACCTAGATTGCTCCCGAACTACATCGTCAAACCATGTTGCAGTCTTGTTGTAATTCTGTTAGAGTTAAATCCGCTGTTTTGCTCCTTCCGTTTGGTGAATTCGTTGCACCTCTTTAGTCTGGCATCCTTAGCCTTGATCTACTGTATTAGTTGAACCTTGTAATCGATTAACTTTTCTGGTGTCATGTGAATCTTTCCCCTTCTTGCTATATCTCTGGGCTTCCTTGAGATTTTCTTCAGGTGTACTATTTTCGGATGATGACATTCTTACGATCTGCTATGTTCTGTTCCGTCACGTGCATCTCTTGGTAAACTACGCATGAAGGGAAGATCTTCATTCTAGCAGTGGATCATCTTGACACCCATTCACGAAGTAGAATGTTCTGATAACTGCATCGTTAATTTCTTGAGTCCATTATGATACGTTTGGTATCTTCTCTGCTAACATCATAATAGCTGGCGAGCCATCAAGTAAAGTGGGTTTGTGGTCTTCTGCCCTGTGCATTGGTTCCACTTCTCGATTGTTGTGCGTTACTGTAGTTTGTTGAATAACAGGGGCCCTCGTCCTTAGCTCCCTGCCACCTACGGTTCGCAAACAATCAGAACATCGGCTCTAAATTTGCCATGGCGCTCCCTAGGCAGAGGCCCTTATTCTTATCTTTTACTCTCCATCATGATGGGTGAGCTTTTTTAGTCACCTTTTACGACAGGCAAAGCGTACCTTGAAGTATTCAAACCCGGAATCCATGCGGATGCAGTTTGAAACTACTTCCTGCTGGTGTGTATACACGATAATGATTAGGAAGGTATATGGGAATAGTGCTGGTGTGTTAAAAAAGGGACAATGGACAGTTAGGCTCGGACCATGGTGACGCAAAATACCAAGACGTATTCAAGATATACACAATTAGATATGCATATAAAAAACATGCCCCCTGCGATTTTATCATTATTATAATTGGTATTATAGAGTACTACACCTTTCAATTAACTAATAAAATTCTCTTATTTTCTACGATTTTGTGTCTGTCCATAGAAAATATTATTTTTAAACAGCAATAGTTTGTTATTTACGTTACTCCATCGTTGTTTATAAACAGAAATAAAAATTATTTAGTATTATTACGTAATTAAATATAAAAGCGGCTGACACTACCGTGTTTTATTGTCTTATAAGTCTATTTTCTCGTGCAGTGGTTAAATTAAACTCCTGTTTTGAGATAAAAGTACAAATAAATAGAATTTTAATTAACAAATTTTATACAAAAATGTTTCAATGTTCGTACAGTAAAAGACGTTTTATGCTACTTTTGTAAATAAGGTAATTATCAAGTAAAAAATTGACGTTTTTGTGATCTGTCAAAACCTTAGATGAAATAAAAAATAAAAGTAATTTAGTTTTAGTTTAACGAACAATATCATGGAAAAACGGATACGTGTGTTACAAAGTAAATAAAATACATCAACGACAATTAGTTCCGTACCCCTTTAGCCCTTCTTCGGTCTTTACATTTCAAAGGATAAGTGCAGCTGATTTTACTTGAAATGACCAACAGAAGCAAAAGGTGCATGTATTGGGCATTTGATGAATCGGTATATGCCGTCAACTCTTTCTTGTGCAATGTATTCTTGCAAGGCAGAATGTCCAGAATTGACCTATTCTACCCGAAAAATTCGAGTGCCCACACCTTGACCTGGCTCAATTAGTGTGCTTAGCTCTTTCGAATTCACTTCATCTATTCATGTTAATCCGTATTGAATATTTGACCACCAATGGTTGTCCGAACCTTTGCAAATTTGTAGGTCTTTATAATACCATTTATTATTTCCATTTTTGGGCGTTCGACAAAGTTTTCTTTTATAAATGACCATCTGTCAACATATTTTTTACATATGTACCATATATCTTTCTAGATTTGCGCACAGGCACGTGCGTTATATAAGTATGTGCACGATTTAACCATAATAAGACACGCGTGTGAAAAATAATAATGCAATTCATTTTTCTTTGAGTATTAATTTTGGTAAGTTATTAAGTGCAAATATCAATTAATTGCAACTCATATGACACGCTTACGTACACAATTGAAATAATTAAAAACAGACTGTCAAACGTCGGAAAGAAAATCAATTTCAAAAATTAAAATTTTGTATTTTAATTATAAAATAACTAAAGAGTACAGATTTTTAATCTCTGTTGCTCAATATCACTGAAAAATAAAATGAATACATTATTTGTGTAGTCATCACCCCAGATTTTTGTGCACAAGGGCAAAAACTTAAACTATCCACCCACCAAAACAAAAAAATTATAACACAGAGAACCCAGACATCTCATACCACAAAGTCATTTGGTATATAATATATACCATTGCGTTGATATTCAGAAAGTTTCGTTGTTTGATCAAGCGTCCGAATCTCCAGCTCAGAACTTCCGACTTAATGCTAGGTAATATGAAATTATAATTATGATTTTCTGAAAAAAGTTATGATTTTTTTAAAATTTTACTTTTTAGTGTGTTAATTAATTAAACGATCTAGAATTAATAACAATAAGTAGATATCTATTTGGTTGTTATTTTAAGTAGGTATAAAGCAAAATATTTAATTTTTTTACTTTTATCAGATATTTTGGCGTTCCTCTTCCTCTACCAAGATATCGATTAACCAACCAGAAGTTTTCTTTATAAGAAATCCAAATGAGTAAATGACCGTCAAAGGTCTTTGACCGCTGCAAGCCCTGACCTACTAACTTCGCGAGGTTATTGATCTGCCATTCTAGTTTCACACATCTTTCGGTCAGTTCAGATGCCAGATGCATCTACTCTTCGTATATGTCCTGAACTAACATTACCATGAGGAAGTTTTAGCGAGAGTATTACACAGGGCAACCTCTGACGACTAAGGAGGAGCTGGCCATAAGAACGTGGGAAACAGCTCTTGAAGACTTAGTTGATGTTAAAAGAGTAAAACAGATAAATTTCAACGCACATATGTTTACAATTTACTTCTTAAATGAATAATAAATCTAAGAATTTTGAAATGTTAAAACTTCTTTCGAAGCATTAACTCTTGAAAATATAAACTAAGTAAGTAACTATAATTATATTTCAAATTTCTAGGTTGAGTCGTATTATCAATCTAACTTTTAAGTACCTCATCAGTATTCTCCTCTAAAGGCTTTTATAGTTAATTTCAGATGTGCACAAATTAATTTAATTTTGCAGAGCATCTGGATACTATTAAAGAATGGGAAATAGTGAATCTTCTTCTTTCGTTGATGCTTCACTTGTAAGTTCTTCGTATTTGATTCAACAGTTTGCAACAGTAACTCGGATATTATGAAATGTTCGTATCAACGCCATAATTGTTGACTTCTCATAAAAAAATGCCTTTTCTTTGCAATATGCAAGTATTCAACTTTACATAAGTCACAAAGCGGAAGTAGCAGCAACCGCTAGTACTTGACCGGCCTCACCTGTCTTCAAACGAAGGTCACTATCAATCTTGGTCATGATAATCCACATCTATGATGACAGCCACTTCGGATGCAAATGTTTCCATCACAAAAATATTCATTTCTTCTTTTTAAACAAAAAAAACTCTAATCAATATGAAATTAACGCATTAAATTTAACAGAATAATATTATAACAGCAAATTAATTTCGCTTAAAGAATGTTTTTCTCTTTTTGTAAAGGACCATTTTGTAAAAAAAGCGAAATACGTAAATTTGGATTAGGAACGTTTGCTGAACAGCTGAATAACATTAATTATTGAACCCTTAGAAGTAGGACCGTGAGCATTCAACAATAATTATTAGAAAATTGGCATATATTATAGTCTAGTTCAATTAAATATATTATAACATGTCTATCAATATTTAACCTAAATACTATTTGAAGATGTGTACTTATGTTCATAAACCTAATAAGACTCGTTGATGTTGTGGAACATACGGAAGTACAACTTGACTCTTCGTTTGCAATACACAGCAAGAGATTCGCTTTGCATTGTCAAAAATTGACCTCTTCGAACCGCCCACCCGAGACCGTGTGTGAGAAGCTAATTTTGAAACGTAGTTCAAAAGAAGTCATTGACCTCAATTTCAGCTGATTTGCGGACGATACTTCCAAATCATACCCATATGATAATAATTTCTAAGCTAAAACGTATATTGAGAGTTCATTTTATTATTATAACACCAAACACAATTTTAAGTTTCGACAAAAATGTATACGATATAAATAATTAAGGTAATTATCAAGTAAAAAAATTGTCATTTTTGACGTTTTTGTGATCTGTCAAAACCTTAGATGAAATAAAAAATAAAAGTAATTTAGTTTTAGTTTAACGAACAATATCATGGAAAAACGGATACGTGTGTTACAAAGTAAATAAAATACTGTAAAATATATACGATATAAATAATTAAAATACCGGTGTTAATTTTTAATCAACTATTTAATTATTAGTAACTAATCACTGCATATATCTTTCTATAAAAAGAAAATATTTTTAGAGTTCATCAAGAGAATTAACTATTATATTTGCATGCATTTCAACTATTTCTACAGCCAATATTTTAGATCATTAGCTCTTTTAAAGAGTATTTCATGATAAGCCTAAGACTAGGAATCCCTAAGAAAAGAGGCTAACCTGAAAATTAAAAATGCCCTCTTTTAAAGTTGATAGTCAAAACTATTAAGCTGTACTTAAATATTGTAAACATTGCAGTTGAACTATGAGATCTCATGTCGGAGCTTTCCACATCAAACATAGAGATTAATCTGAAGATTAACATAGAGAAAACCAAAATTATGCTTAACGGCTCAGCCGTACCAAGTGACTTGTACTTGTACATCGGTGACGAACAATTCTAAATTGTTTCGTCTAATTTGTATTTGGGCCAACTAATAACCATGGATGGTGAGATAATTCCTGAAATAGCTACAACAGCGAAACTTGCATGGAGCACAGTCGATCGTCTAGACGGAATATTTAATTCCAAGAGGCCTCTATGCCTTAAACGAAAGGTTTGATCAATGTGTTCTATCAACATTCACTTGCGCATGCAGAACATGGACTCTCAAGATTAAACACATCCAAAAACTAAAAATAACGCAGGGAAGTATTGACTAGATCAGGGCCATCGTTGAGGTTGTGAAGAGATGTGATGGGAGACGGGCAGAAAAAACTGGGAGTGATATGGAGAAGAGCAATGTACTTGGAAAATTGAGAAACTAAAAATGACTTATTAGAGATCTTATACCAAAAAGCTCTAAAGAAATGATCGAAAATAAGATTGAAAACAAAAAAATTAATTAGTTGTAAAAATATATCCATTAACACATGTTAAAAGCAGAGCTGAAAATACATATATGGATTCTGATTTTACTTTAACCGTGACATATGTATATTGTGATATACACATATATTGTGATAATAAATTTAGAAAAAAAATATGTAGACTATAGTTTCAAAATGCCACCCAAACCAGTAATGTAGATGCCATATGCGTCAATCCTTATTATACGAACGTTCCGTCAAAATTACACCCTTCATTTTACTTAGTAATTTATTATAAACGCGATTAATACAAAAAATAAACTTCAAAAATATTTAATGAGTCTGATGATATTTCTTAGAGTCTTACTGCATAGATTTTATATATTATATATTTTTATCTTGTAACAATTTAATGAATTTAACAACCACCTGAGCCTTACTGCAAAAAATGTATCAGGAGGAGGTGTCTCCTTCCTAGACACCTTTTTAACTAGAATGTTTTATCATTCCTGTTTATTTGCAATATGTCACAGTAAAGATTAAGTAAATTGTTTAAAAACATAAGTAGAAATATAAATAATATAATCCAGTTGGACTGGCACAGAAAGTCCTCAAGTTGGGGAAGATACATTTCTTTCAACACTGTGCAGCCCTTCACTTACAAGATGAACCACATGCTTGCTCGAAAAAATTAAAATAGTTAACATACTGCACCCCGTTTCCTAAAAAATAAAACTTAAAACTGCTATCAGCCCTGATAGTTGCTAACGGTTACACAACAAATATTTTAAAGAAATTTTTAAGTGACTAGTAATAATGACATATTTAACAATTTTATCTTGCAACAATTTAATGAATTTAACATCCACCTGAACTTTACTGCAGAAAAATAATCAGGGGGTGGTGTCTCCTTCCTAGACTCCTTTTTAACTAGATTTTTTTATCATCCCTGTTTATTTGCAATATGTCACAGTGTAAAATTAAGTAAATTGTTTAAAACATAAGTAGAAATATAAATAATATAAGTCAGTTGGACTGGTACAGAAAGACCTCAAGTCCGGGAAGGTGCATTTCTTTTAACTCCGTGCACCCCTTCACTTACAAGATGAACCAAACGCTTGCTCTAAAAAATAGAATAGTTAACATAGTGCACCCCGTTTTTTTAAAAAAAGAACTTAAAACTGCTGTAGGCCTTGATAACTGCTAACGGTTACTCAACAAATATTTTAAAGAAATTTTTAAGTGACTCTAGTAATAACGACATATTTAATAAAGAGACTTTAAAAAATAAAACACTATACAAAGGAATTCTTACCAAAGGCAACTTTTTTTAAACACAGAAATTTACAAGTTATTAATTACTGTTTAATAGGTTTTAGAATTTTGATAGAAATAGAAATGGAGCCAGAAATCAATTGCATAAATGTTAATTTAAAAATCCTTTACCCCAACTCCACACCAAATCCAAACGGCTTTTTGCGCAGCCTGTCAGTCAGTTCGGCGTGGCAAAAAGGTGTCTTTAAAGAATTTGGCACACACTCGTTTAGTTTACAAGTAAAAATCATAAAAGTGTCTCTACTGCCTAAGTTTTATTGCCGTTCTATCATCTGAACAATGGTTATTGTTCATTAATGGCCAAACTGCGATTTCTTTGTTATATGTCCTGCGGCTTCGGTGTGGATCCACCCTTAATGAGATGTGAAGGGCATGCGTATATTATTTTATAGCTACCGTGTGAGGTAAACATATCCGGATCTTTACTTAATACTCATACACAAAATATATTGATTTTTTTCTGTGAAACCGAAATTTTTTTTATTATAATTTAATATTTCTAAGTGAAACCAGGACTAGTAGGCTGTAGCCAGTTTATTATCTTTTAAAATTCTCTTTGGTGATGGAATCGAATGGAATTGATCATATTTTGATATATTCCCTCTTTTTTATACATGCATGTAACTTACAACGAAGACTTAATTT
>JAUIMW010002175.1:0-11094 GCA_033557785.1 Enochrus cinctus | reverse complement strand
AATCTGTAGGTGGTAAAAGGATAGATTTTTCACAATGAAACTTATATGAACTTCGATACTACACCGATGCACTCTCATATAATGCTTAAAGTGATTTCCATTCGATTATAAATAATGTCGTTACAAAAAAGGAAGTAGGACCGGTAAAAGAAAAATATATAAAATTGTTGAAAACAAGAAAGATTGCTATCAGAGAGATATTTGAAAAAAACACAAAGAGCTTTAGAAGCAGCAAATGAAGATTATGTTGTAGTAACATCGCAGGAAGACATAGCAGAAATATTAGAAAGGTATTTTTATTGCTAAACTGACAAAAAGAAGATTTTGTGGGAAACAAAGGCACTGTTGAAATGAAATGTCCATATACTGCAGGGCATTTGACTATTGAGGAAGAATTGCCAAAAAAAAAAAAAAATTATAATGAAAACAATGAATGCAAGGCCACTTTATATTTAGATTTATATTTAAAAACAGTTGTTGGAATGAAATGGAATAATGTTCGTGATGGTAAATTTAAAGAAGTATAATTTTTAGGAATAGTAGTAATCATTATTTTCTTCTACAATATACAATAATATAGCATTATATACACATTATTTTTACTAAATACATTTGTACAGTAAAATGATGCTTTTTTATTCAAGATATTTTATCGAATTTAAGTTTAGAAACTACAATCCAAACCTAATTTTCATAAGAGTAACTAACAAAGTACAATTTAAATATGCAAAACTGTATAAATTTAATTTAAACTGATCCAAAACAAAACTCGAGAAAACAATTTAATATGCTGCACGCTCAGACAGAGTCAGCGGGAGGTTGGTGTGTATGTAAGAAATGTTTATGATTGTAATTTAATATTTGAACAGGTTAATTTTGATATTGAACAAATTTGGCTAGATATCATTGCGTCGAATTGGTTGTTGCACCCGTGGTGAACTGTAGGGTTGACGTGCTGCCTGAAGTTGCTGACACATTCATTGGTTTATTGCCGTGGATTTTCTGGGTGTTGGTGCGACAGAGAGTGCTAAGAGATTTCTCCTGCTTCAATGACTTGAATTTAATAGAGGGCTCTCCTAATTCCCTGGCACAATTTGCTTGCTTTATCTGACATTAACAACAAAATAAATTTTCTAAATTTTTATCTTCTTAAATTATTTGATAAATTTTCTTCATATAAAACCAATACCTTCAATGTGACCCCTTTTCCTTGGACAACGTAATATTAAATCGATTATTACTTTGTGGAATAAGGCACACAAAAAATTTGAATACACTAAAAATCTTGTTGTTAGGTAGCAGTCAGCTATTCAAAAACTGCTACATTAAACAAAAAAAGGTCTTTTCAAAAGGAAGCCCTCTTGAGCTATGGCGTTCTGTGAAAGATTTAAGAATAACAAAAAATAAAACTGATACTGTGCCTGAATTGCTGCACCTACTTAAAACACTGCAATTAACACATATATGGTGATGAGATCCAAATTTACTACTCAGTTCCTTCAAACCAGTACGGTTTAGCCTTTGACTTGATAAATACCGATCTGAATGTCTTGTCTGCGATGGCAAAAAAAAACACATACTAATTATTAATCCTTCTAAGTAATTGGTCATGGTCTTTGGGAGTGGTGTCATGCGCGAACATATCATTAACTAAATTATTGTCTTGGTCAAAGGAGAAGTTCTGCCCATTGTTAAAGATTTTAGGCATCACCTTTGATACTAAATTAAGGCTTAAAAAATATATTAATTCTTTAATTAAAAAATCATATGGTACATTAAGAACATTGTATAGTGTTCGACGATGTTTACCTTGATATATTAAAACTATGCTTAATGATTCACTCTTGCTATCTTATTTTAACTATGCTGTTACACTGTATCGTACATGTATTGATGCAGAGGATATAAAAAGAAAACAGAGTGCAGAAAGCATGAACTGAGATGGATAAATGAGCATGTAGATGCGCAGAATTCCCCATATGGTATATCTTTATCACAAAATTACTTACTCATAAGTCATCTTACCTTTATTTGAAAATTAGATATTGTACGGTTATACACAATTTAAATGTAAGAAACACAATAACTATTCTAAAACATAAAACTGAAATTTGTGTGCATGGGTGGGCTAGCATCAGCTTGAGGGCTAATGAAATACGATCGTCAATGTTGGCAATTGACCTGGCTCTCTTGACATAATCATAATGATATCATTGATATAATTTTATGTTATGTGTGCTGATGTCAATAAATGCATTTATTATTTATTATTTCTCAAAAATATAGCTATGAAATATGCCCTTACACCACAAGACAACAGTGACTGGGTTTTTTTGTTGAATAAAATTTGGGCAGATTTATTAAGGAAAGTATCTGCTTTACATGCGAGCTAACGTATGTATTCTTGTACATATAAGATTACAGAACCTTCCAAATAAAGAAATCCACATCTCGAAATGTAAGGTAGACTTCTGTTTGTATATGTGTATGAAAAGGATGATGCATAATGGTTGTGAAATGTACAAAATTTGGCAAAAACAATTTTTAAATTATAGAATAAAAGAAATTTTAGATGAAATATTTTACTTCAAAAAATTTTTAAGCTTCATAGTTGATGGTTTTTCCCTTTGTACACCTTTCAGAAGGCTAACTAAAAATTATTTCTTAAAAATTTCGTTCTTTCTAATTAATGACTGAAACAAAGAAATATTTAAATGTATATTTTATATTTACATTTTAACTACTTCAAATAGTTAGATTCCTAATTAATAAACTTCAAATGAACATACTACCTAATAGTAAATGTATTGATTATAGATAGAAATTTCTATAAAGCTACCATGAGCAGACATCATACTACATAAAATTAATTATTCATTACTCCCATACATATGTACAGATATTAAATCTTACCTTTAACAGTTGCAGTTCTCTCTTTTGTTCATTTATTATAAACCTTTGTTCAGTCAAGTCTTGTTGGAAATCATTTAGTTTTTGTTGTTGCGTTTGTATCAATGCACGGAGTTCTTTAACACAATTGTGATCTTTTAATTCGTCCTTAGGTATAATCAGTCCGCACCCTTGTTCACAAGGCAAAGGTCTTTTAGGATTATGTTCACACTCCTCTAAATGTGCTGCCAACGTATCTAATTTTAAAGTGCGAGAGCAACCATATTGAGCGTTATCACAGTTTATTGATAGACTGAAATAAGCATTTATAAAAAAATTGTTTAGTTACATAAAAAAAGAGTAAATTTCAAACATGTGACAAAAACATGATAAGTAGGACAAGGGTTAAATTGATCTTTAGGAATGCTTGCTGTTTATCTTACCGAGACAGTAAGTTTCTAAGTATCCGAGGAACTTGTCGTAATTGAGCCGATGTGATATGCTGCCTGTCGACAGGACAAGTAGGTTGTCGAGAAATCCATTCTTGTATGCAAGATCGGCAAAAAGCATGTTCGCAAACTGGCGCCTAAAATATATTTAAGGTAAGTAGGCCTTTTTAAATTGCTTAGAACTGCAAAAAAAACTTACTTGTAGTGGATCTTCAAGAACTCCAGAGCATATTGGACAAACTAATTCTTCATCGACGTCGCCTTGAAATCGATTTAATTCGAATCCCATTTTCGAAGCTCCATAAAATAACTATCCATTAATTTTTATTCAACTCTAGAAAAGTACAAACTGCCTACCACTGTCACGAGCTCGAGCTAAATAAAAACATAAATTTTCAGTCAAATTGTCAAAATGAATTTTGTATCCCTAATGAGACCAACGCCATCTGGTTTATTTATACAGTATTTTAGCACTTTTTATTACAAAATTTCATTATTAGAGATATTAAAAAAATATAAAAACTCTAAATTACTGCTCGACTGAATTCAAACAAAAAAAATACATGATTATATTACTAAAAATCGAAACTGTTATATTCTTTTTTTCTCTATTAATTGCCAATACACAATACTTGTTATTGGGTGTCTGAATATTTCTTTGACAACTGATTTGACATTTAAAGTACATTAACCTTACTTTTGCAAAGAAGCATTTTAAATAATATTCGTAGGCTGTTGCATTATGTATATTTAATTACTAAAAAATATCTTAATATTTTTATTGGTGAGTATAATACATTATGGAGTAATAAGCTATTATTACAGTGAAAAAGTTTCATTAGACAAATAGAGATTATCTTATGTATTTTAAATATTTAATTGACCGAGAAGTTGCAATAAAGAAGTTATAGACAAGATATCTAAAGAAAACAAGATAAATGAGTGATTTATTCTAGAATATTTTTAAATTTATAATATATACTATAACACCGAGATAATTATTGTTATAAGAAAATACCTTTCTAATTTAATTTATTTTTGAACAAAATTATCAGATATTTTGTTGCCTTCCATATTTTATAGTCATGTCATAAAAATGTCCTACTTATATATACAGAAAGAATACCCAAGGATCCAATATTTGGCAAATAATACTTAATAATTGTTTTTTTTTCAGTCTATCGAAAAATCACCATGAATACCAAGAGAAAAAACAAATCTTATTACCAAAAAAGCGGAAAGAAATTCAGGCAACATGTTTTAGAACCTGGTTTAAAAGGTTTTTTGTGCAGCTGTAATAATAGGGAAAAAGATTGCATTAAAGAAGCCTACAATATATTGAATAAATATACAGAGAAGTCCAATGTTGTAGTTGAAGACGTTGCAAGTGAACATGAAAACCTTTCTAAAAATGATAATGAAACGAAAACAGAAGATAACGATCATGACATAGAAGACGATCTTGAAAATGAACTAAAACAATTGAAGGAGGAAACCATTGAATCTAACAAGAAAAAATTTTATTCAGTTGACTCTGGAGCAAAAAATATAATTTTCATTAAATCTGCTGAAATGGACACAGTTAACATAGCTCATACAATTGTTAAAGATATACACGAGACACAATCTGCTCAAACAAGATTTCTTATACGTCTTGTTCCCATTGAAACAACTTGTAAAGCTTATGTCGCCGATATCAAAGCAGCATTAATTCCTCTAATTGAAAAGCATTTTACAGATTCACCCAAAGTGTTTTCAATTGTATACAATCACAGAAACAATAACCACCTTTCAAAAGACGAAGTAATTAAAGAAGTGGCAGATATGGTCATTTCCAAACGAACAGATCACAAAGTGAACTTAAAAAATGCAGACATATCGATCATCATAGAAATTATAAAAAATATTGCACTTTTAGCAATAGTTCCCGACTATTTCAAGTACAAAAAGTACAACTTGCATTTAAATGTAGATGTAAACACAACATAAAATAAATTGTAAAAAAAATATTTCAATTCACTATACTAAGTAAATAAAAACAAATTTATTAAATAAGAGACTATTTGTAATATTTATTTGTTTATGTACACTTTTTAACAATAAAAAATATAATACAGGCAGGATAAATTGTAAATGCAATATTGGTGAAAGCATAAAAACAAATTAAATTTACATTACTTTCTGCCGCCATTCCATTTAATTCAAACTAACACTAATTTTAAAATAGTAACATTTATCTTACCATAAATAAATGGAAGGTTAAATAAAATCAAATTTAAAAGAATTTTAGGAAGCAAATAGTTCCTACTTTAAATTATTCAATTTGTTCAATTACAGCAGTGGTACTAAACCTATTTAACATTTCCAAACTGTAATCACATTGTTTTTCAAATTTAACTTAATAAATTTAAGATTTTATCTATCCAAATTGCAAAAAAAATGTTTCGCACCACTGAGTTACAGTACATTTTCATATTCAAATATACATAATTGTACAATTAATCAATAGAATTATAATTAATCTATATAAAAACATTCACACAAGAACTTATATTCATCACAAGTATTTACTGTCTAAAGCGATTACCCTTATGATAACTTTTATAGTGAAAATTACGTCTATTGTTTCGATGCCTTCCACCAGTACTAAAGAAAGGTGGCCTGTAAGGCTGGGTACCGTTTTGACTCTGACTCCAATTTTTGACATTATGGAATTCCTGAAATTTCATAGAATTAATATCATTAGTAAGATGTCAATTGGAGTCACTTACTTGTATAGGATTATATCCTGGATTAGACTTAAAATTATTACCGTTTGTCTTAGCATGTTTAATTCGTCCTTCATCTGAACTTTCCGTTAATGTACGCTTTCTCTCTTCCCTTCTTTCATTGCTTACTTCTTTATCTAATTGTGCCCGTGTGCCACTCCAAGAAGAAACAGGTGTACAATATCCTGTATGTGACATTTTTAACAGGTTATTGACGGTTGTACGATCATTAGTTGTAACTTTCTTTTTGTTATTCCAGTTTTTACTGTCGATAGAGTTATTGTGTCCATTGCTATCCGTTGTGGAAGTTACCTTCCATTCGCCAACAGCCGCTTTTGTTGAAACCCTTGAACTAACCTCACTTGGCGAGCCACTAACAGAATCTTCAGAACTGGAACTTTCATCATCATATGGAACTAACTTTGTAAGAGGTTGTGTGGTCGATGTAACTGTAGGCATATCTAATGCTGTTGCTTTAGATGATGTACTTGTACTCGAAGGTGTGTTAGATGTATTTGATGATGATGATGAAGAAAATATAGTGGTCTGTGAACTAGATGGAGTACTGCTGCTACAATTTGCTCTATTAAGTGTTTTGGTTGCAAGTGGTGCAGTAGTTTTTCTTTCTGGACTAGAAATATTTCGACATGTTGCACTTGATGTGTCAGTTGGTTTGTTTTCCTTCAGTCTTTGTGATTGTTGTTCTGTGTCCGAGTCGCTGGAGGACGAATTTTCTATGTGTTTATTGCCGTTTAAACTATTACTTTGGCTTCCATTCGCACTCGGAAGCTTTCCTAAGTGAGGTGGTAATTCAGGTCCATAAATTTTACTACTTGTGTTTCCGTTAATTTGTACTTTGGAAGAGTTTTGAGGTTCCTCTATGTCTACTGTTGATGAAACGTTGCTAGTAGAAGATTTAACTTTAGATGTACCGTTAGTTCCATTGGTTTTTTGAGCATGGGGCGCAGACTCTAATTCATATAACATAATGTATGCATTTGTTGTGAACACTGCTTGGTGGGATATAGGGCGAACCTGGAAATGTGTTTTTATAAGTCATTTGATATATTTAAGGTAGTTATTATCACTTACCATACTGTCATCAAATTGATAAAAATTTCCGCATGGAGCTTGAGCTACGGCTGTATAATGTCCGCAGCCAACGGTGGGTCCCATATGTGTAACTAAAGCAACCAATCTGTATATAAGAGGTACTGTTGGCCTTCGACGTGCGTATCTGGTGATATTTAATCGTTGTCGAAATTGAATGTGTTTAGTTATTTTGTTGTTGCTGACAGAAAATCGTTTTAACTGAATACACAAAACCATGGGTGCTCGTTCTAAAGAAAATTGTTTGGTGGCTGGTACCTGCAATTTAAAAATAAAATTTGTAAAATAAGAAGTGAAGAATAAGGTGAATAAGTGAAATTACCTTTTTCCGACATGATTCACAATGATAGGATTCATCGTCGAGTTTTTCTTGTGAAAAATAAGATTCAAGTGCTTCGTCCAAATTTTGTGCTTTCCTTATGTCTAGAAGTAAATCCTGAAAATGCTGAAAAGTGGTGCTTACATGGCTGCACTCCAAGCAGCGAACTGCCGATCGGAGATATCCTCCAAGGATTTGATTTAAAGGTGTGGTTTCTTTAGTGCGAGAATCAAATTCTGAATGGTTTTTGAAACGGCTCAGGTAAGCTTTTTCCATGGCCTCGACGAGGTATCTCAAGAATTCATGGGCATCTTCCTGTCTCCCGGGTATTAAGTTCCGACAAACTACGCGAAGTTTATTATATATTAGGAAAGGACGGATGCTGTTAACGTTACGTTGCTGAGAGTCTTGCAGCGTCTTTCTCATAGCACATATTATGCAAAGGCCACCTGTAATAAAAAATTACAATTAGGATTTTTTTTTGAGAACACGTAACTAGTTTAACATTTTTGTTTTTCATTAATTTGGCATTATAAGACAGCATGTCTCAAATAAGGAAACAGTGAAATCTTCCAACTACAAATTGTTATTTATTGACACATCTGGCAAAATTAGCAGCTTGAATTTACATGTTGATATCTCTAAAAGTAATATGTCATATTTGTTGTAAGTAATTAAGAAAAACTTGATTAATGGATCCAGGTTTCTGTCAGGGATGAAAGCAGTTTCTGCATAAGGTATGGCTGTACTTTGTTTAAATCCTTCATTGAATAAGTATACAGTTCAACTTATTTTTAATAAAAATGTTCTGTTTAAATAGGTAAATAAATCAAATATTTAAAACTGACCTTATAAAGATGTACCAAATATAATTGTTTTATTTCTATCTTTGACAGTATACCAATACCATCCATGGGCAATACATGTCTTTGCGGCAGGTTCCGTGTATAGGGTACACGTCAATGTTTATACATTAAATTAAAGAATGTTTTATTGTTACTGCCAAATATCTACAAAAAATGTTTCTATTTTATTGTGTTTTTATAAGAGCTGATTTTCCTTTGTCCAAGAAGTAAATTTTCAATTTTTCACTTAATTCAATTGGAATTAAAAATGAAGTTGTAAATAATGAGTAGATGCAAGGAGATACCGCAAACTAGCGATCTAAAACATTTGTTATTTAGCCACTGATGAATGCAGTAGTAATTCAATGGATTTATCTGACATATAAATCTACTCTACGATATGAGATATATTGAGAATTTCTTTTATAATATTTAGGAAAGGTTCAGAAAACTGCATTGAGGAACACGAATATTTTGCAGAGCGGTTGTTAGAATATTGTTATAAAATAATTGACAGTATTAAAGCAGTATAAAATAAAAATGTGAAAAGTTTTGTAAAAAATTAAATTATGTAGAAAAATAAAATTAAACTGTCATATGTCAAAGATCTGTCAAAGTGACATAAAGTAAAACTATGACAGTCTAGTAGGCCATGTGCCCAAGCACATGTTGAAGAGGTTTTTTTGGTTATGTTTGTTGTGTAATCAAATAATTCACTCTATCAGCAAATCATTTACATTATATTGATTTAGATATATTTAAAAAATGCTGCATTCACTGATTTAGCTGATAATATGATATTGAAGATAATTACTTTCTAAAATATATTTCACTTACAGTAGACAAACAATACGCAATGAGAAAAATAAATCACATATTTTATGATACTTCCATGTTATTAAAGAAAAGTAACTAATTTTGAATTTAGTGCTTGCTTGGTTATGTTGTATGTTTATGACAACATGTTGGTTTGACCTCAAAACAAAACAATAATAGTTTGCGTGAACCTACATGCATTACTTGTAAATTTCAATAATTATGAAATGTGTTTGCAAAGGTAAGTGAAATGCTTTAAGTATAAGGTTTGGAATCAATAAATAAATTGCAAATTGTACGTTACCTGAGTCTTCACATTCAGCCATGTGTTGTTTATCGGAAACTAACCAATTCACCAAGGCAGGTACGTGGAATAATGCTTGTAAAGTAGAATTTAAATAGCACGTGTTTCCCATGTTTACCATTCCTGCTCCGACTGACCAGTCAGAGTTATTCCAGCCCAATTGCACCTGTTCAAGAGGATACAACTCGTGTTTAGCCAACGATAACGACTCGTCACCTCCCATACTTTCAGGTTTGCTGTTAAAAATGATACTTTAAGTAAAGAATAAAATAATGTAAATCAAATTAAATACCTTGGTTGTGGAACGTCACTCAATTTAAGCACAATATATTTACTTTTAAGTTTATCCAGAACTGTAGATTGAAGGCTACCAGCAGTCTCAAACTCAATATTGGATAAAAGTGCCTTCTTAGTGGAGCCAGCAATTTGTGTATCTATCGTATTTTCCGGATTTTTAGATAAACTTGTGCGGAGTGCCGCGTTAACGGGATCCAACGTAGATGCCGGCATTCCTATAATTTATAAAGAATTGCACGTGCAAAGACAACAGAAAACTCCGCGTTGATGTGACCACCTACCGTATTGTGTACACTTTATGTTATCTGCGAAGTATATAAGAAAAATGTTGCATACTTATTACTCGCAAACTATTTTGGCACTGTAGGCCTCACAGCCGGTACAATTCGTAATGAAACTTATGAACTAACACAACACAAAGTGAATCGTAAAAGCAAACACAACCGACGATAGGTATGTTCACGGAGAGAAGAAGCGACAAACTGAACTGGGCCATGCGCAAGTCCAATTGCCCCAAGGGCACCGCGACTACTACGAGCTCTTTAGGTATTGAACTGTACGAAATCTATATTTTTCCCAAATTTTAACAAACTACCTGGAAAACAAATTCAACACGTGATTTTTTACACATTTCCCAACAATAAAATAAATGACATTTTATTTCTTTTGACGTTTTATCGATTTTGACAGTTATTGACGTAAGCATTAAAACCCGCTATTTTTAAATAATACATACAAAAACTCCCACCCCGGGAGTTTCTGCTATTAATTTTCAATAAATTATCGCAATTTACTTTAAACAACCCATTAACCAGCAATTTATAGTGCCCTTTATTTCCCGCTTTAAATAAATGCGGTGAAATTGGCACTACTTATTTGGTATGCGCGCGTTTCCAGTTTGTTTACGCGATTGAACAATTTGCCAATTATTTCTTCTTTGTGAAAGACATCCCAAATTTTGTATATTAGCAATTACATTCGTCTGTTATCTATTTATTTCAAGGAAACTGGCATTTCGCCACAAATGATAAAACCGACTTCCATCTAAATAATGTAATTAATAAATACCCAAAGTTGCCTGCAGAGGGAATTGTACCTCACATTTTTATAATACTTACTCCATGGTAAAAGTAAATAGTAATTTAATTGGCCGTATGGTACCATATGCTGTATTCTACATGAAATTTGGTAAAAATTACGTATATTTTAGGGAAAAAGTGAAAGTTGGTTTGATTGCCGCTTAAAATGCACAGGAATCTGTAATTTTTAATATATAAACGTAGAGCTGCATCGATAG
>JAUIMW010002174.1:0-11095 GCA_033557785.1 Enochrus cinctus | reverse complement strand
TCACTTGCTTGTGAAAATTGATATGAAAGCTAGGCACTACGTTTGTACCAACGAATGTGTGTCATTAAAATAATTATGCTGCCCCTACATACAAGAATTCAATGATGAATAAAAAGTTGACCAAAAGAAATTATATATCTAAAAGTCAATTATATCCTTTTATTAAACGAAATTATTCTATATGTGTGTCTATTCCATAATATTTACAATAATTTGGATGTAATTGAGTTAAACATATAATACAGTATAATTTATTCTATATGCAAGAAGCATTGCCTAACCTTTGGCACACACAAGTATGACTAGTAAAGTTACTTTTTACAAAAACTAATGATATCAATCTAGCCAAAGCGTAAAAAATTGTTACTTGACTGAATTTAATTAGACTAATAGCGGGTTCTATGTTGTTCAAAAGAAGTTTGATTGGGTTTCAGTATTCATGCACGGTTCGCAATATCAACACTCAACTTTATTGCTCGCCATTGAATTCTCAATTTCAAAATTAAATTGGAAGATGCTCTTTCGCAAGCAAGCGAGTGGAGAATGCATATATACGTAAGTTGTTCATTTCGAAGGTTGCAGAGTCAGTTAGCGTCGGATAAACGCATATCGATAACAAGTGGCGTTTGTCGGTCTCTACTAGGTAAATGCCGCCACCCAGTTGGGGCGGCAATGTAGAGACCGACTGCACCCTGCCACCCAGCCAACACCCTACTACAGTACACTATAAACATACATAAACTACCTTCTCAACGCGCAACACTTTCCAATAATTATAATGTGTAATTGAAAACAGCGAGGGAGCGGCTATGCTACTACAGACCGCGCCAATCTTGCGGCGCCCGACAACTACGACACCAAAAAACATATTTAATTATCGATAATTATTACCACAATTTGTACTTCGATAGGAGAAAAACGGGATACGTTTCCCGACTCATCTAGCATTCATAAACCAAGAGTCGATGGAACGTTCTAGCCCATAACGCAAAAGCAAGGGTTCCACCTAACCATGAGCAGAAACAAACACGACACCTAAAAACTTATTCTATGTATTCCTAACCTTTAAATTTTATCGATAAAATGGTATAAAACATATAATCTCTCGATTATAATTTTTTTGTCAATTTTCACTTCTTTTGTAAAAAACACTTATAAAAATTTTATTTCAAGTATCACGCCTTATGAAAATTTTATAATAACAACTACCTAATGTTAAAATCACACTTGATACGAAATCGTCCTTTCTAATAATAAATATATCGAAAATTTTGTGACAATTGAGCCGATTGTGCGCATCAGCGCGAGTTGCTAGGACGATTCCTTGGCTTAATTTTATATGCAACCGATCTTTATAAAAATATATATTTAAAAAATATAGAACTTCGTACAAAATCGTCTCTTCACGAATTACCGCCTTATAAATCTAAAGCACAGCACAGGTGGACCGATCTCTCATGGTTGGTGGAATATACTAAAAGACATCTAGCGACATAAGCAACAAACACGAATACAAATGTCAAATACTAAATGCAGGCAAAGCTACACCTAAATATATGTATAAATATAGTGGTGCTCTACGGAACGACCCTTATACCCTGATTGCGCCTTCGTGTAGGTATTGTGCAATGACAGCCATTTGATTTTACCTTATTTATTTTATTAGTTACTTCCAATTTTACACACGGGTATCGCCCGGAGCAGTTAAGACTGTCAAGGTGCAAATTTTTATTAAAACAAACCGAAACGACTGATTACTTTATCATTTTATTACCCGTTTTTTACAACTCTGTTTAAACGTTGGTTAGATTAATAGGTTTATATTTCATTGTTTTAACAACGACTCAATCACTGATTAACCCAACACCTGTTAAAACGGGGTTGTAAAAAGGGGTCTATGAAATATAACACAAAATATCATTAGTATTTCTTTATGTTTTCTATTTAATTTGTATTAAAAATTTAGTAATTAAGTATTGTTTGTTTGAAAAATATTTATTAATAATTCAAAAATTAAACACAAAAAGATAATCAGTCTTTTTAATAAATAAAAAAAGACATATTTATAAACCGTCTCCTGTCGTAGGAAACCACATTATCTGATAATAAACTGGCGTATACGTATTGCTTTTTTTTCTATAAAATATCGGGAAGAGGGTTAAGTTGAGTTAGGCTAGGATTCAATCACATTAAAGGCTTGTTATTACCGCCCCGAGCCAAGCCGTGCCACGCGAGAGGACGCCGCGTACTCACCGCCGACCTGACGAGAAATGAAATGATATTTTAAGTGGTGATTGATGAAGTTTGACTGACTATATACCTCGAATGAGTCGAGCTCTGGCAGCCACCGATTTGGTCCTCGCACCAGCTGGGGTGCCCGCGCCTTCTCAACGACTACACCTAGTTTTATAATTCGTATATTAGTTTCTTGTAAAAAACGACTACAAACTAGACTTATATTTACCGACATACATAATACCAATTGAAAAAACGTAATGGTAATTCCGATTCGTATATACATTTACAAAGATTTCAAATCCGATTATATCAAACACGTGGTTGAAGTCCACTTCAGTAGACCGCAAATTGTTAGGCCTTAACTACAGCAAAAGACGTCCAGTTCTTTTCAAGCCAAGTTTACCATTATCACTATGCCTTCTTATTATGAAAATTTAAGAGCGAAAAATATTAGACGTTTGCATAAGCATTCAAAGTATTTTGAAAACGTCTTACATTTTAAAGTAAATGATGAAAGCTATGGTATGCCAGCCTTAACAAGAACAAGACTATACATTTCGGGAAGAACTAATGATTCTACCTACCTAAGCGGGTGCATGCATTTTTTTAAATACTAAGTACTACGTGACTAAAGAGTAAGCTCGCTCACACATGCTCAACAATTCAAGTCGGTCGATGTGCAAAAAAATTAATGAAATTCCGGCTAAGGAGAGGATAATAGGAATTACTTTACCATCAACAATCGCTTATAAGTATTTTATATAAAATTTGCAAAAGTAACGAACGGTTTTGTACTTGAAGCAATTTCCTAGAGATCCACCACATTCATCTGATGCTGAGTACTTTGTACGACCGTTTCTGGAAGGCTTCGGGTACTGAGGATGAAGGTGGCGGTACTACACGCAAGGGAGACCGACCGTCCCCGAACCCGTCACAAACAACTTTACTACTCACATTCGCACATCTTTCGTACTACAACCTTGGATCAAAAGCGACCCATCTAGGTCAACAATCTCGCACTTATCACTAATTATTGGGACACAGCAACGTACAACTCACCTATTATATAGTTTAATTATTATAATCATTATTAATATTATTTAGTTAAGCGATCGTATCAATGATTTCTTTTAACAAATACCAAAGGGCACAAACCACTAGGTCTATTTAGACTACAGTATAAAAAACGTAGATTGCTTATCAAAAATCTGCTTTATAAAACCTGCTTTCGCGCTAAATTAATTCGAGCTAAACAAAATCTAAAAATTTATACAGGACGATCCAAACTGAATAAACTAATAAAACAATAAAATTATTTAACGGAAACTTAACAATTAACTATAAAATTGTAAATTTGAATAGAAATAGGAAATGCAATAAACATTTTGTAAAAACATGATTTTCTCTCGAGAAAAGCATTTTTTCTTTTCGCTAAAGATTATAAAATAATAGATGTACACCAATAAAAATAATTACATCTTGTTAATATTAATTCTGTTTAGAAAAACAAATGAATAAATCAAAATAAAAGGAAAACAGTGGAACCTGGGCGTTGGGAAAAAATAATAAAACAAAAAATGAGAAAATCATATTTTATATTATCTTACATGATTCTAATGTCATATGAAACCATGTAAACAATAAATGATATGATAGTGAAAATTCATTGAATTTTCAATGGATGAGACATGTAAAAAATGAAAATTAAACCTATAATTCACTAAAATACAGTACACTAGCAAATAAAGCAAGTATAGCAGTATGAGACGATTTTGAAATAAAAACCGCCGGTGCATGGCAAAATATTTGTACCTTACACAAAATAAAACTATTCTTTTAAACTGTCTTTTCTCGGACAAAAAAGACAAAACAAAAGTTGTTTTGGATCATCCTATAAAGATAAAATCACAAACATTCATATTACAAAAGACTTAAGTTTTATAAATTCACTATGATCTAACAAACATATAATAATAAACTAATAACGTAACGTATTTATATAGAAACATATACGCAAGACGAATTCGCAACATCAAAACCTTAACTAAAAAAAATGCGAAAGCATCAATAAATACCGCTAAATAGTATCACAAAAATAACACAAAGATTCCATTCCTTCATTATATATTAATTTAATGGGCTGTCTTAGTGAAAATAAGAATAAATATATGTTATACCTATTTAATATACTTTCATTTCATATACATTTATAATACACGTATTACATAATTTTCAATTACATAAAATCTATCCAGGTCTTATTTTCACTCAAAATCGCAACCGCGAATGTGCATTTGCCAAAATAACATAATTTAACAAGGGTTTGGGCAAACGCACATGCAAAATATAAATAATTGACTTTGAAGGGTACGCCAATTAAATAAATAAAAAAATAACATAAATTCATTAACAACAATTTTATAACGATGAATGAAGGTTTGTAATCATAATTTGTAAGGAACTGATAAAGGACCTCACTGGGAATTTTTAACAAGTCAAGAATATCTACTGATACTGATCGCAAGTCTGATGAATAATGAGTGTGCGAACTCGTCAAACATAAATGCAATTCAAAATGCAACAACATAACAAAGAGAACTAAAGATAGCTGGCGAATGGTCTATCGTGCACGTGTTAGCTGAAGACGACAGAATTCGTCAAGACGAAGACCTGCCAGCTCGCGCCACAATAGCCCCAAGTCAAGATCTAGGTCGTCGGGCCGATCTGGTGGAGGCGTTGGTGGCGCTTTCGAGGGGGCCGCGGGCTATGGCCACATCATCATTGTTCGCGCCATGTACGGGCGAGTGTAGCAGTACGAAAGTGACTTGACAAAATGAGTATCTACTGTTCGGCAGTGAGGGCATGATACCATATGGCTATAATCGCTGAAGAAGTTCAAACGATGCGCTGGAGGCAACACTGGTTGGAAGCAAGAGTTGCACTGAAAAATATAAATATAAAAAAAATAGAAATATAAAAAAATATACATGAAGAGATGTTAAAAGACATACCTTGATGCGTTCTGTACAGCACGGCATTGCTGCGAAGATATCATAAGAATACATTGTACCCAACACTAAAGAAGATCCGTCCCATCGGGAATTACAGTACCTGCATTGAATGATGTGGCCTGGAGCACCTTCTAAACATGCCATGCAAACGACTGTTAAAAACTGAGTGCGTTGTTCAACTTTCACCTGTAAATTAGAATGTGAATATGTAATAGTTGCCGAATGAAAATTATTTGCGGAGAGAATTATCACACTTATCATGTAGTTACCTCGATGCAATTTTTAGAATGTTGGCGTGGGCTTAGGAAGAAAGTTCCATCCACAAGAGGATACCTATCAAATACAAGTAGTTGATCTTCACATAGTACACATTGAACTTTATTGCGCCCTTGTCCTGCTAAGGTGGAAAGAATGAAACATCGAGTATCGTCGTTTCCATGATTTCCTTCATCTTCTGTCTGGAAAGAAAGGAGAATCACATCAGCTATATTTTTATTGGAAATTATAACGAATTTTTTTTTTTTTTAGATATGAATATTATAATGAAATTAGTGAAATATCTGTTTTGACGCCCTTCTTAGCTTTAAAATAAAAAAAAATATGATTTCTGTTCTCTGCTTTAAATTTAACTTTAACTAATAAAAACTTCTTGGTCGCAATTTATCAAATTTAGTTAATATTTTCCTAAAATTAATTCATTTAGTTTTTGTTTTCGATCAATCGCCCGATAAGTTTTTAAAAATAATAAAGCTCGTCAAAAGTTTTAGGAACACTCCACTCACTAATAAGAAGAATTACTTGATATCGGTCCTTAATCTCCGTTCCCTTCGAGCATTCTATGAGGAATTAATTAGCTGCCACAACTTTTCTTCGAGTACCAAATTAAAGTCTATATACGTCAATACTCTTCCTTCTCTCACAGAAAACTGATAAAACTTTTGCTCTTCAATCTGTAAATTAATTTTATTTTATAAAAAACGAAAACGGATGGATCATTGTTTTAGAAGTATTTCCACATAATTCGTGGAATTGCAGCCATCTGCCTTATTTTTAAGTAGTATTCTCAAATCTCAAACATTATTTATAAAATAAATTTGTAATATTTGTATATACTAATTAAAATTTTAACAGTTTTCAAATCACTACCATTACACAAGAGTTTAATACGGTTAGTTAATTTATTTTGTTAACCGCAACAAAGGGTTGGGCTGTCAAATGCAGAGTAGGTAGACTTTGTTAGTTATCCAACTAAAAATGTCAAACGGAGTAAGGTGAGGTTCGTTTGAGCCAAAGCCAAAGCATTGGGCGATAATTAAAAAATATACATCGGTCGCCCAAAACTCACTTGAACAAATCTACGTTCTTTTAATTCACAATATGTAGTTAAATAAACAGCCTTTGATCTTCAATATGCAAAGTAAGCGGTCGACTCCTTGCAGTCATAATATCCGGACAAGTTCTAATCACAGAGTCGAAACCGGACGCAATAACCACGCTTGGTAAACACGCCGAACCACCGCAAGCAAAGCGTCTACACCTAACCCCATGATTGATCTCCTCCCTTATGTTTATTTTATTCCGGAGCAAACATACCATTTTTCTAGTTTACAAGATGCTACTAACTGGAAGGCAAATATGCATTCTACCCCAGAGCAAAAGCAACTGGCATGATACAATATGTGCATTTTGTTTAAAAAAAGATAAAGTTTATAGGTGATATTATTTCAATATGGAGTAATTTTACTAAAAACAGATTTTTATTCGAATTTTTATATCCCAAAATATATCATCATAAAAGTGACAGTATTGTAGCTACTTTAATAAGTCTCTTTGTGCTACAAAATATAGTTTCTAGTGTTAGAGGGAAATTTTATAAAGATAATTTGACAATTTTAATTAATTTTCAAATTTTTTGGAAGCGTTGTACAACCACCTGAAAATCTCATAATTTCTAACTTCGACCCAGCCTTGTCCCCTACTTTTAATTATAGAAAATAATTGAATTTTTCTTGTGATAAGATAAGGCACAAAAAAAAACTTAACAAAACTAATCGGCTTATAAAATATCCCTAATCCCAGATCCAAAAGCGTAAAATTACTTAAAGGGAATTTTGTTTAAATACTAATGCTCACTTTCTACGATGTAAAATTACCTGCGGAAGTCTAATCGTGAAAATAAAATTTGTACCCGGTTTATTTAACCTCACGTCACATCCCATTTTCTTGCGATGACGTTTTCCAATTCGCAACCAAGATTAAGGGGAATGTTCCAGGAAGTGTTAAAGGAAGTTGAGATACAGATATCGGCTTAGATTTGTGAGAGGTGTTGACTTGTGAACGGGTGGATTAAAGTAAATCCGCTTATGCTTTAGTTCCGTGGAAGTAAATACAGTAGGTATAGAAAAACACGACAAATTACTTTTAGATGTGTTCTTTAATCAGCTAGACTTATTCTGCGATATTTTAAAGATAACTCTGGCAAAAAAATTCATTCTACGCAAAATTTGCTGGGTAGCACTTGAATATTTAACGAAAGCACTTGAAAATAGCAGGTCGGTATGGCTTATTAATAAAGTTAATCTTGAGATTAATTAACACAAAAATTACGTTATGAATATTTGTGGCTTGAGAAAGTTTTTCATTTGGAAAACCGCCATCTAGAGTCAATTGTATCTCTAAAATCCCGGAGGGCTGTGCAAACAGCTCTCTCCGCTCGCTTTTTTCAAACTAATAAAAACCAGCAAAAGTTTAATATCACGAAACGAAATAACGCTTGCATGGACACGTGAAGAGAGTGTATATATTTTGTCGGATGAGCGATTTCCATTAAAAGTCCTGTTTGCTAATAGGCGGAGTGTCAAAGGGACCGGTTGCGGTAAGTTTGGGTAAGTAACAGATATGTACCCTGTGTGAATTAACATTTAAAATGCTCCACTGATTTTTCTTCTTTTTTAATCGAAATTTCGATTAATTATTTTTTAATATACCTATATTTAGATGTCTGATGCAATGGTAGGCTTGGTTTTTTTTGTAAGGAATGTATTTTGAAGACTTGTTTTTGTATTGTAAACTTTAGAGCTGGCCGGACAAAGTATACTTTTAACAATGCAATACATCAGAGTATTAGGAGTAATACATTGGATGCAAACAGATTTAAAAGGAATGGGAGCTATTTTAATCCAAAGATTGATGCGTTGGAGATTCGGCTTAGGTCAAGTCTGGTTTTGCTTTTCTAGTGATAAATATCGACGTTTTTATTCTATAAGCTGTCGCAATTCTATTTTCGATGTAAAGTAAAATATTGGTACCTAAAAGCCATTAGACCACTAAGATATGCTATCGATTATATCGATGAATTTTGTCGTATTGACAAAAAATATCATGTTTTAGTAAGGGAGAATGTACTGATAGCATAAACCTCCCAGCTTATACATCAGATTGGGAAGCCTACTAAATTTAATCCACGCACAATGCACCGAAAACTCATCAGCGTGAAGTCAGTTGTCCTTTTGTCTACATTCCATAATCAAATATTGACGCCCTGCTTTATCCGAGTTCAATTGCAGTGGCTGTACTTTGCAGTTAATTAGTATTCGTTATGGAATTTCGAGTTCGCAAACAGAATAAGTAGGAATACAATAGTTACACATAAAAACACCATTAAAACATAATATTTGGCCTTGGCACACGTAAAATATTTAAACTGATCATTAGCGCACAACTTCGAGAAATATAATTTTGTTTATGTATTGTACATAAATATGTCTGTTTGAAAATTGTTTCCTTGCATTGTAGTTATAGTTCTTACCTAAATTATGGATTAGTGTGAAAGGAATATATCGTTTATATAAGATTTTTTGAAAATACAATTAAATTTAGAGGAACAAAAAAACCTTCTGTATTCTGAGATATTGAAGCAGCTGTTAGACGCATTTATGAATCTAAGGTTTATCCTCTTAAATTGACAATTTTAATTGCAAAAAGCGCCTACAAGAAATGCATAAACGAAAATATTTTGTTCGTTTCCGATCTGTTCTATTGTACACGGTCCTATACGATATATTCCATTTGAAAATACATGATTGACGTCATAACAGTGTAAATTTCGAAAGTTGTTCAATGAACATTTTTTTATTACCATGGAGGTAACGTTGTGGGTAAGAGAGTAGTTATCTAGCAAATGAATATTATAAACGGATAAACTTGCTTAAAAATAGGAAACGAAAGTAAGTTAAAGAAATTGTTTTTATATATATATTACAATAGCGTTCCTTGTAAGTTACAAGTCTAAAGAAATTATTAAACTTAAATGAAACGACAGTATTAACTATGAGATTTCAGAGATTGACACGAATTTCCTCTGCACACGTATTACGCTTGAAGTTTTTGATGTGCGCGTGATATAACACAAGGAATCCTTAAAAACGATAATACTTCTTGCAGCTTCACATCGATCTCCAGCCATAAGGCACTAAACAAAAAGTTGGTGTTGCATTTTATACTATATAATTGTTATTTTTGCCATAAACACTGTACTAATATTCATTTATGGCAACATATTGAGACATAGAGCTATTTAGAAAGAAATAAAAAAAATTAATGTCTAGAAACATATAAATATTTTAATAATTTTTACTACAATCATAGAAAATATACGTTCCAACTTTTTATTGAATAATGGGAAAAGGTCTAATTTTCCAGTTACGACGACATCACCTTAAATTTATTTGTTAATTATGTCACATTATTAATGCAATTAGATTTTTTCCTTTGTGTTTGACAATCCAATTAATTTATTTTTCAATTGTTCAAGGTACCTAAGGTGGAATATTTTTATACATAAGCCTAATATTAACCGGGCCAGTATGAACGCTTTAATACTTAGAGTAAGAGAGTCAAGGGGAAAATTTTACACTGTCTTGTTTTTTTCACAATCCGATGAAGGTGATTGCATAATAGAGTATCTACTGTACTCCTAGTATATTGAAAAATAAAAAAAATAATAACATTAAATCGGTAATTGAAATTATTTATTTCTTTTTCAATCTTGAAAGAAAATTTTAAATTTCGTTTTTCTGATCTGGTTTCCACATTCCATATAATATATAAAACAAATACAATATTTCGAATATCAACGGTTATGTGCCCATTGACATTCGAACGGAGAAAATCTTGCACAACGAGTAATCCGCCACTCAGTATAAATTATTAGTATTAATATTCAATGATAAGTAAATAGTTCCTATATTTGTAAAAAAAGTGTGCTGTTATATTAACAATGTTCATGAAAGCTATGAAATACGGTACATGTAAGACGAGGAAGGGTGGAGAGATTTGCAGACGAAAGACCGATTGGTTAAAGAGTGACAGGACAGGTAATTGGCAATCCACGATCCTAAATCGATTAGTGCGTCTGAAGCTGCTATCGACTCAACGTCACTCAATTACACTTTCAACCAACAGGACATCTAAGCGACGGGCGACAGCTTCACTCCCAACTACGTACTTGATTTTCCGGCCAGTTGTACTCGTCACAACTTCCTAAAATACCCGTCGCATCGAATGATAGGTGAAATGGTTGGGAACAAAAACAAACAAAGAACGCAGACGGTATTGTCATCGTATTCCACGGGAGAGAACGCTAAATTCACATGTGTTTCTTTTTGTGGTTTATTTTTCAAAAATCTATTATACAGTAGTTGAACGCTACCTATACAGCTTTCATAATTCCAATTCAACTTGAAAATGCCCTGTTTAGTTCACTAACCTTTCGAAATCACAACATTTTTTGCAATATACTCATTATAAATTCGAGTTTTAACAATTCCAGCAGCGAGTAGATTATC
>JAUIMW010002173.1:0-11098 GCA_033557785.1 Enochrus cinctus | reverse complement strand
TTGTAACGCTTATCAAGCAATAACATATATAACTGACACAGCACACTGCATTGAATGATCTAATTGCTGAGTGGGTAAATTTACAAGTAATTTTTTCTTTCTTCAGAAAACATGGCTGCCAACATCCGTGCAGAATTGAAACGATTCCAAAGACGCAAGCAATTGCAATATAGCTGCAACATTGACACATCCGACGGCAGCAGCTCTGGAAGCGACAACAGTGATTCACCATCACGTTCTGACAAACCTATTTTTACCTTTAAACAGGTAGGTTACTGCAAAAATATTTACAGAATGTTCAACATTAGACTTAATATAAATAATTTAACTTCATTTGCCCTTACAGGTTGGTCTTATCTGCGAGCGTATGTTGAGGGAGAAGGAGTCTGAAATTCGCGAAGAATACGACAACGTTTTGACCACTAAATTAGCTGAACAGTACGAGGCCTTCGTTAAATTTACCTATGATCAGATCTCAAGAAATTACGATAATGTTACACCAAGCTGTGAGTATTATATATCGTAGGTGTAAGAACCTTCAGAATAACGTTACGACTCCAAAATTAATGTTTTTTAATTTATGTCAAATATGCAACATATTAATGTACATATAGCTATTTTTATGTAATAAATATAATTTTTATTGGTGGATATTTTGTTAATTTTTACTTCCGTTACAATCACTTAATGGAAAGTCTAAATTGGGGAATACCCTCTTTCTCGAGTGCTTTCGCCACAAAACTTAATAGAAACTAATTTCAATTAATTTGTTTCAGATTTGTCATAAAGACCGCCGGCATTTCAGCCGTTTTCAGCTCTTATATTGCAGCATGTACCAGTTGTAGTTATAACATATACAAAAACATATACATTATTACGATGTTAACAGTCATATCGTCATGCGGGAACCTGCCTGCCTTATGTCATTATTCTTGCTGACGATTTTGTACATAAATATACATGTGACATGTCTCTAACTGGAATTGAATAATACATTATTTTTGTGTACATATGCATATTTTTTTCGAATTATTGAGAATTTAAGAGACATGAATTCATATCGTTTTGTTATTTTTTTATACGGTGTATATTATCTAAATTTTTTTGTTGAATTGCGCTTTATTACTATATGAAATTCCATTATTTTTCCCTCTTAGATAACAAACTAGTTTATGTTAAAAGTTCCATTATGTAAGAAATTTAAGAGTAGCATAACACCAATACAATCGCAAAAAATCACAATTTTTGCCTTACTTTATTATCTTTGTTCTTGCTTACGAGTGAGTCTCATTAATGTTAGTACGAAAAGTTGATGAATGTATTATCTTTATAAAAAAAAATAAAGCACATTGTATCCTCAAACGTAATGGCATATGGAAATGTTGTTAGTTTTTTTGTTTGTTAACAACGCTGCCAAATATAAGAGCAACATTCATATGCCGTTACTGGAGTCTATTTAATCCTCTTATTGCCTTATTATTATTTTTGTTTGACGTAATATTTTGTAGGCTATAGGAAATGTAAGTTTTAGATTTAAAGTGTGATTGACATTATTATTTAATATTAGTAAATAAGATTGGAGGCGAAGTTGTTTTTTTACTATTTTCTTTTTAGTTATTCTATGCCATACAACACCTTTTAAACATGTATTTAACCAAATGAATTCTGAAAAATAAGGATGTTTAAAAAGTTTTTTTTTACTATTACAAATATTTTTTTTTGTATGTTTTTTTCTCTTGGTTCATTTAAATTTGCCCAAAGTTAAACATCTTTTATTTTTCTGAAGTTGCTTTTATTTGCAAATTATGTTGTTAGAAGGATCAAATTATTGTGACTGTACTAAAATATAAACGCAAAATTTTGATATTATTTAAATAGTTATTGTAAGTATTTTTTTTCTCTAAGTTTCTTTAGTTTAATAAGGAAAAAATCTTTCATTTATATTTAGTTTTAGGTTAAATTAGCTTTTCCATAAAACGTTATACACTTGTATGTTTCTTTAGTGATATTACGATTGTTTTATTTATTTCACGAACAGATACTTCATTTTTATAATTTTGCCATTTTGAACATGTTAAGTGCTATGTTTCTGTAAACAATATGACTAAAATGTAAGTAAACTTTGGGTAAGCAAAAAGTGTTTTTTTTTTTCCTTTAACTCCAGAGGCAGCCCCACGAAGCATGGCTACATATATAAGAAGCGGGATTATTTCCTTGTCAATATTATTTCTCAATAAAATAATTCTAGTTCCCAAGATGTTGGCATAGAAATTGCAGTTGCTTTTTTAATGTCAAAATTTGACAAGTTTCATTTTTTGTGAGAATTAATTTTTTGTAATCACTAGCACTAACATGAAAAAGAAATCACGGAAATCAAAAATAGTTAATGCAGAAGATCCAGTAACTGATAAAAAATTAGATCCGAACAATGGGGAGAGAAACGGTAAGACCAAACCTGCCAGGTCGCTTTGTGATACCCTGACAAATGTAAATGAATGTGCGTCGGATAACAGTGGCTTGAAAAATTATTATAATACACCGTTTTTTACAATTCCCGCTTGGTTCAACGATATTATCTGTATCTTGGGTAGCGACTTTGGAATGCTGCTATTCGAATAAACTCGAATTTTTTTCATATTTTACACATCACCATGTAGAAAATTCATTTAAATAAAAATACTTGTGTATGTTGCACTTTCTGAAAAAACAATTTTTAAAGTAATACTTTTCTAAGATCCAGAAATCAGTAAATTAAAGGCTAAGGTAATAAAATAAATATTTATATAAAGCAAACATACATTATTACATCATAAAAAACATTGCTACATAATTGAAGGTTTTTACATAAAATAATATATATTTTTTTTAGAATTAAGATCTAGAGGTCCTACAGCAAATATTATTTTAGTGTTGAGACCATTGAATTGATTTTAAATCTACTCCTTCTTGTACCATCTCCCATAACGGACTCATTTCTCTGAGTCGTGTCACATGTTGAATACATTTTTTGGCGGTGTAGTCTATTTCTTCTTCCGTTGTAAATCTACCGATACCAAATCTACAATGCAATAAATTTGAATTAATGTAATATTTTGTATTCTTTGTCAGTAGTGAAGGGATCAAAAACACTTGTATAATAAATGGTGACAATAATAAAATAAAAGCATTACAAAAATATAAATACCTGATGGAGCTATGAGCTAGATCTTCATCTGTTCCAATAGCTCGTAGCACATACGATGGTTCCAAAGATGCCGATGTACAAGCTGATCCGCTTGAAAGAGCCACATCTTTCAATGCCATCAACAATGATTCACCTACAATATTAACATAATAAATAAACACTATTACAAAAATAAATTAATTAGAAAATCTGTTTACCTTCAACATAAGCAAAAGATAAATTAATACAACCAGGGTAGGTGTGAACGGGATCTCCATTTCTTACCACATGAGTAAGTTCTGAAAATATTTGGTCCATCAATCTCTTACTTAAATATTCTATTCGTTGGTGATCGTAAGCCATTTCGTTTTGTGCTAGTTCGCATGCTGCTCCCATGCCAACAGCCAAAGGAGCCGGTACAGTCCCACTTCTCAGTCCTCTTTCTTGTCCACCCCCGGATTGTAAAGCTTCCACACGCACCCTCGGTCGCCTCCTTACATATAAAGCTCCAATACCTTTAGGCCCATAAATCTTATGCCCACTCATGGACATTAAGTCAATATTCATTGTCTGCACGTTCAGAGGAATTTTTCCCAAAGCTTGAGCCGAATCCGTGTGGAAAAATACCTTTTTTTCTTTGCAAAGTTTTCCAATATCAGCAACTGGCTGTTTAACTCCAATTTCGTTATTTACAGTCATAATAGACACAAGAGAGGTTTCTGGAGTTATAGCCTTTTCTAAACTTTCCATGTTAATTAATCCGTTTTGATCAACAGGCAGGTAAGTTACTTTAAAACCTTCGGCTTCTAAAGCTCGGCATGAGTCTAAAACGCATTTATGTTCCTACGAAAAAGCCTTACTTATCACTTCTGTAGATTTAAAAAATATTAATACAAGTGGCGGAACTAAAATACTGCAAGACCCTGCAATGGGGCAAAGTTATATACATAACTTTTGTTGTTCCGCCACTGAAAGCAGCTACTTACTGTCTGTGTTGTAATAACATGATTTTTCTTAGCCTTATAAAATCGTGCTACGCCTTTAATCGAAATATTATTACTTTCAGTAGCTCCTGAAGTAAAAATTATTTCTTTAGGGTCGGCACCAATGAGGGAAGCGATTTGCGCTCTGGCCACCTCTACAGCCTTTTCGGTCTCCCATCCATAGGAATGTGTTCTAGAGTGAGGGTTTCCATAATATGATGTTAAGTATGGAAGCATAGAGTCCAATACTCTTGGATCCTAGAGTTTAATAATGTAAAAGTGTGTATATTCAAATTTTAAATAATTTTGATATTTAAGAGACTTATCTAGCGCAACGTTACTTAAAATTTTGATTGATTTTGATAGTGTTTTCAACTATTTGTTTAGAATGAAATACTAAAATGTTATTTTATATTTTAAATAATATATTATATGTATTTTAAAAAAAAAAGCGACTTAGTTATTTAAAAAATAAACTTATAGATCTTTTTTATTTATTAATCTGAAATAAAAATGACCTCTGAAACTGAAATGTCAAATACGAAATAAAATTAAGTTTTTCGAATTTAAATTGATTAATCTGAAATTAAAATTGTATATACTTGCTCCCCTTGAAACTGTAGGGCAGGTCCTAAAAGCCTGGACACTTATGAATAGTACAAAACCTTGTGCAACTATTTAACTGCAAAGCTTAGGTAAAAACTCAGAAACTGTGGAAAGAGTTGAACAAGCTTAGCGTGCATAGAAAATCGTCTGCTTCCGTACCTTCAGTTCTTGATGGTGTACTCTCAAACGATTAAATTAACTGGTATTCTAATAATGAGTTTGGGGGTTTGTCTGAAACTTCTGAAAGGCTTTCCTTCACTCTTGCGGCTGATGAAGAAATACATAGTGCAATCTTCAGCATCAGATCCACCTCCATGGGACCTGACGGCATCTCGATTCAAATGCTGCACTTATGCTGTCCTGTTTTGTTGCCCATCGCTCACTTAATCAACTGCTGTTTGCTGAATGGTGTTTTCCCTTCCATCTGGAAGGAGACTTTTGTGATTCCCTTGCCAAAAACAAAGACTGTTAAAGTTTGAATGAGTGTTTGATACCATTCACCACAAATTGCTGATGGCAATTCTACACTATTTTGGTTTTTCTCAGAGTGTCGTATCCTTCTTCTGCAGTTATCTGGCGGACCGAAACCAGAGAGTTAAACTGTGTCACTTTGTCAATATGTTCATAAAACTTTGTGTGATGCACTCGTTTCGAGTCACTATCATCATTAATCATTATGATATGGTCTACGGCCCATGTTTGGATGTCGCAACTGCTACACATATTCAGAGAGTGCAAAATGCCCATATCATTTGCCTTAAAGCGAGCGGAATGGCTGAACATGATCGGAAGGCCTCAGCTTCATTAATTAGTATTCTACCATAAAGTTCTCTTATATTGTGTGCCTGCATATCTGACTGATCATCTAACTTTTCGAACAGACATCTATTACCTCAATCTACAACACCGTGGACTTTTGGCTATCCCTCAGTATAAAAAGTCACTATGCTTCACCTATAATATATTTTCACTATACAATGGCATTTGTTCGGCTGTTAAGTGTCTGTTCATTTCCTCCTTTAGGTACGAGATCAGGCCCTCTCAGTCGTCCTCCAGGAGACTGCAGCATTGTTGTGTCCAGCACTGTCGCATTTTTGTTGTTTCAGTGATGCAGAATATGTTTCTTACGTGTGGAGTGCTTGGTATTTTATCTTGACTGTTGATTTACCATATTAGCTGCTGATTGTATTGATTTGGCCTAATGTTTGGGCCACGACTGAGCTAGAACCTGTTGATAAGCTTCCTTGTGAGATGCAAGCATAACTCAACAAAAATGTTTATACTATTAATACAGTTCTTACATTTGCACTTTTTCTATCGGGATCTGAATTGCTATTCTGTTTGTTATTAGAGGGTTGTTAATAAATTATTATTATTAATATGGATAAATTTTTTTAATTCTTTTCAATTTCTTGCGTAAGTAGTCAGTAGTATTTTCTTAAATATTTCTCGAAAAACAATACTATTAAAAAAACAGTACATTTCAATCATCTGCAACATAATAAAGCAATTATTTTACTTTGGTAAATAATAGCTGTATAAAGTATTTTAATAACTTAAAATATTTTATACATGTATCAGTTAAAATAATAGTGTTATTATGTAGCAAATACCCTCCCAACCGGTACTTTTGTCAGCTAGCTTGCCTTTTTCAAAAAGGGGTAGCGACGAGACCAGAGTTTCTGCGAAAGAAGTTTGTATACATGCTTATTACATTCACTGCCAGGGAAAACAGAAATGGGGACGTAAAATGTCTGTTTTAGTTTCATTTTTGAACTCGCTAGAAAAGCCTCTTAAATTTAAAACCAATTAATACAAATTATGAATTGTACTTACCAATGGAGTAGTAGCTTGGGCATCTAGATATAAAGGCCTTCCTTGAAATCCTTCATTATCTATTTTAAATTTATTTTCTAAAAATCATAAAATTATATTTAAATTCCTGAGATAACCCTACATTTAGTATTAAAATCACATTGATTTTAATATTTACCCAAGGACTGATATTTTATAACATTTGTAGAAATTAGTCTTTCTTGCGTTAAATGTGCATTTTTATGTAAAGTGGCTATTAACCTTAACGTATTTCTATGCATTTTAATTGTACAAATACATTAAAAAGAGAACTTCAAAATGAATGACAGCTAAAAGTCAATGTCAAATGTCAACAGAAAAGTCAAATTAATTTTTGCGCTTCTGTCACCCAATGCCAGCGTAATTACAATATATTTCATATGCATTGTTGCAGTCAATGGTTGCAGCAACTACTCAGCAAATTGGAAAAAAATACAAATATGTTCCACAAAATTGTTTTGTTTCGCTAACTGAAAATAGTTAAAGAAAAACCTATTATATTAAGTGCTTAGAGCAGATACGCAAATTAAATATAAAATATACGTTTCCTAAAGCTGCAAGCATCGCAGTAATAAATATACAAGAAATATTATTAATATTAAAAAAATACATTTAGATGACATCTAATAAGTTGTTAATGTTTAAGGTACGTGCACACGAAGACGAATAAGGTGGTGGTAAAGCCGACAAATCACCTGTCACGTAGAAATTTCACCTGTTTTTTGTTCCAAAAGCGGTCAGCAAGTTAATCCATCGACATGCAGCTTTCTTTATTATTATGCACAGCCGAATACTAAGGCGAATAACGGTAGAGTGTAACCAGTGTAGGTGACGATGAATATATCCCGAATATTCTGCCATAAACTGAATATTTCGCTGTTTTAATTTTCATTGGTCAATTACAATATCTTTATAAGGATGTTTTAAAAAAAGTTTAATGAAATCCTTCGGTAATGTTTAAAGAAACTGTTCTAGAGCGTAACCCAGTGTAAACCGTAACTTACACGTCAAAAGCCCTATTTGGACAGGTTATGTCTATTTTGACACGTCGTATTTGATTAAAGTAAAATCATTAACAAAACAGAAAATTATGGGAGGCCAAAAATTTCAATATGACGAAAGTGGAGGGACGTTTTTCTACTTTTTATTGTCGTTCCTTGGTTTGATTCTAATACCGGCTACCATATATTATTGGCCAAGAAAGCAAAAAGAAGGTTAGGACTGTTCATGTTTTATTTAAATTAAAACCTGTTCTTGCACATTTCATACTGTTTTTTAACTTAAAATCGCACCAAATTCTTTTCCAGATCCAGATTTACATAACAAATTATGCAATTGCAAGGGATGTGTGAAAAAGAGACAACTAATAAAAAATTCAGAACCCTGGAGAGGCCCAAAACATTTCTTTATAAAACTTCTTATAGTCCTTGGCTGGGCAGTTTTGATTTTACTTGCGTACAAAGTCTCCCAATTCGATTACGAAATGGCTAATTTTGACCCCTATGAAATTTTGGGAGTACCTGTTGGTTCGAGTTCCGCTGAAGTTAAGAAAGCTTACAGAAAGCTTTCTTTGATATTGCATCCTGACAAAGAGACCGGTAACGAAAAGGAATTCATGAAGTTAACTAAAGCCTATCAGGTAAGTTAATTTTTACTAGCAAAAAAAAAACACCAAGTGATTTATGAGAAGGGCCATAATAAAACCAATCTAATTTTTTTTTTATATATTTTAAAAATACTTTTTGTGTCAGTTGACATTCCTGCACATGTTTAAACAATTTAAATTACATTTTGCATAGTGTACAAGTCTCACGTAAAAATTTCCAGGCCCTAACAGATGAAGAAGCAAGGAAAAATTGGGAGAAATATGGCAACCCTGACGGTCCTGGAGCTATGAGTTTTGGCATAGCCTTACCGTCCTGGATCGTCGAAAAAGAAAACAGCGTATGGGTATTAGGCCTCTACGCCCTGGTCTTCATGGTAGCACTCCCTATAGTCGTAAGTAATCTTTACAACTCCCTCCCTTTTCAAATTAAAACCAACTTCCACCTTAGGTTGGCACTTGGTGGTACCGCAGCATCAGGTTCTCAGGAGACCAAGTCCTGCTCAACACAACACAAATGTATTATTACTTTTTCCACAAAACTCAGAATATGCCTTTGAAGAGAATCATCATGATTCTGGCGGCAAGTCTTGAATTTGACAGGAATCACAATTCCGAAGTCGTTGAAAGACAATCAGATAACGAGGAGGTGCCTCAACTCATCAAAAAGTTACCCAACTTAAGTGAGAAAAATAAGGAAAAACCCTTATGTTTCCACTACAGCATAAAAGCGAGAGCTATCTTGCACGCGCACTTATTCAGAATCCCTCTAAATGAAAACACTTTAGAGCAAGATCGGAGGTTAATCATAGGAAAATGCCCGTATTTGATTCAAGAACAAGTCAACTGCGTTAATCAACTCATATTACTAGCTTACGCACGTCGAAGTAAGTATTTAAAAGCATCGACATCCTTTTGTTAATCCAACTTTGTTTTCAGTTCAAAGACTGCCAAGTATTGACACCATCGAAAATTGCATGAAACTCTGCCCTATGATAGTACAAGGCTTGTGGGAATTCAAATCCCCGCTGTTGCAGCTTCCCCACATAGAAGAAGAACAATTAAAGTACTTTATGTCGAAGAAAAGGCAAATTAAATCCTTGCAGCAATTTGCTCAACTTAGCGGGGAAGATCGCAGAAATGTTCTTCGAAGCTTATCTGATGATCAATATGAAGATATCAAAAAAGTTTTAGGCAACATGCCACACATAGATTTCCATGTTAAATGTGAAGTTGTAGATGATGAAAATCCTACCGAAGTAACAGCTGGAGCCATTGTAACTGTTACTGTTACTTTGATTCGCAAGAACATGTCCGAAATATTCGGCGACGAATCAGTTAAGCACATTGAAGCTAATAACGTGAGCGAAGCTCCAGAGCATGATGCCAAAGAAGGGGTTGAGGCTGAGCCTGAATCTCAATCAGCCAAAAAACCTGCGTGGTTTAAACCTACTAAAAAATCAGGGGGCAAGAAGAAAGACAAGAAGTCGAACAAAAAAGTCGGTGGAGGGGTCAAACACAAACCCGAGGAGTCACCGGCAGCTCCGACGAAAAACACAAAACCAAAAGAAGAAAAACCTGTTAATGAAGATGATTCGGATGCAAGCGACTCCGAAGACGAACCTGTCGATAACAATGACAGATCTTCTGAAGAAGAAGTTAAAGGTTCTAACGTCGAAGACGACGATCAAGAATGGGAGAAGTTTCAGAGAAAGCTGCAGAAGAGAGAGAAGGTGCTTGAAGGAAGATCAAAGATGTCGCATTCAGTTCACTGCCCGCTGTTTCCCACTGATAAGCAGGAGTATTGGTGGGCTTACATTTGTGATCGGAAATCAAAAACTCTGCTCACAGCACCTTACCATGTCACTAGTCTAGTAGATCACGAGGAGTTCCAACTTAAAGTTAGTATATACGATTTTTTGTATTTTATTGGTTAATTCTTTTTAATTAGTTTACAGCACCAAACTGGAAAGGCGTGTATGTATTTACAGTATGCCTGCGTTCTGATTCCTATATAGGATTTGATCAACAAAAAGATATTAAACTAGATGTTAAAGAAGCTCCTGCGGTTGTAACTGATCATCCTCAATGGGAATTCGAGGACTCTGAAGAGGAAGGTCACTCTGAAGATAAAGATAGGCCGTCGGACTATACAACGGACGATGATCTACCTGACGAAGACGACTGAACTGTATATTGGACTGTATTGCATATTTTTTTATAAGTAAAGTCATTTCTGTTTGTAGTGAATTTCAATATACATTTTCAGGTGTTCATATTTAAGAAAAAATTGTTTGAAATTTTCAGTGGAGACCTCATAGGGATTGGTTGAATATATTTAAAAGAAAAGTAATGTATTATTGTATATTTATATTAAAAAAATACTACAACAGTTATTGTGTTTATTTATTTTTTAGTTTTTTTAGCTATATTTATTTGCATATTTACACAGTTTGAAATAAAAGTCCTGTAAATATTCGAAGATAATTTATTCATCCCAAGGTTTTTATACATAGCTTGCTCAAGAAGCATGTGTATCACAATCTATAAACATTCATGATAAATAAATAAATTTACTAAATTAAAAATCTAAAAAACATTTATGTTTTGGTATTAGCACACAGCCATTCAATTTTCTTCGGTTTATTAATTAGACATGGGTTTCTTCGGAGTTCCTAGTTTTAAAGCCTTTGCGCCAGTTCAGTTTTTCTACTGGGGGTTTTCTCTGGAAAATTTAAATAAAAATTGATGAACAGTTACACTATTTAGATGAAAATTTTCATAAACTAACTATATGAAAGTGGCTATGATAATTCATGCTTTTTTTTTAAGTAACAAATGGAAGAGTAAGCAATATTTATAGAAACGTATGATCGTTAAGTGCGTAGG
>JAUIMW010002172.1:0-11101 GCA_033557785.1 Enochrus cinctus | reverse complement strand
AATAATAATTATTCAAAATAAATAAGTCAATAGGTAATAGTGTACCTGGAGGACATTCCATGTCTTTTACGCCCCCTAGTAACTCCTGCTTTTAATTTGTTATTAATTCAACTTCGACATTAGAATGTTATTGTAAATTTAGATAAAATTCTTAAGTTGTTATAGAATTATATCTGTCACTGATAAAATATAATAAACATTTCTTTATTGGGATATAAGATCACCTGGAGGACATTCCACGAAGATAGTTTTTCTTATTGTTTACTGTTTTTAATAATAAAATATAAATTACAATTAAACAATTATTAGAGAGACGTTTATCAGATACCTGGTCCTGTTTTAAGACCCCTTGGTTACCAGGAGGCGTGAAAGATATGGAATGTCTTACAGGTACTCTGTTACCTACTGATTTATTTATTTTGATTAATTATTATTATGATGTGCTAAATTCAAACACATAATGAATTACATAGTTTAAAGTTCTCTACGCTAAGTTTAAAACGTGGAGCAGATCTCAAAGGTCGTCATAAATGGCACTATTATTGGAAATTAACTTCAACTTTAATCTAGTTTAACAACTGTTCCAGTATAGAAAGCATCTTTGTTTCCCGAATCCGTCGCTCAATTGGAGTTCTACAATATATCTACTTATTACTATAGAGGAGAAACTACATAAAAAGAACTACCAGGGAGTCTGGGAGACATGAAATGTCCTGCAGGTATCTTAAACAATATAAAAAACGACCACCAGGAGGTCTGGGGGACATGGAATGTCCTCCAGGCGTTTGGCGATGAACGCACTCATAATTTATGTTTAAAAATCTTAAAAATTCAACAAGAAAACGTAGTTTTAGGATTTTTAAATATAAATTAAAAGTACCTTGATAAACGAGTACGAGGAGGACATTCCATGTTCCCCAGAACTCCTAGTGATCTTTATTTCACCATTAAATATCATAAACATGATCCATGTTTCGTTGTTGAAAATCACTAACATCTCTTTATTGAAACAAAGTAAAAACAGTATAAACAAGGACCACCAGGGAGTCTGGGGCACATGGAATGCCCTCCAGGTCTTCAATAACTACGTACTTAGCTTATTACATTTTTCTTGTTGAATTTTAAAACGTACAAAAGTAGTTTTCTACATTTTTAAACATAATTAAGAGTACGTTGATAACCGAGTACCTGGAGGACATTCCATGTCCCCCTGACCTCCTGGTGACCCCCTTTTTTAAGTTTTTTTCAATTCAACTTCAATATTATAATGTTATTGAAAATGAAAGATTCTTTAGCTGCAACAGAAATGAATACAATGTGAAAAAGTCCTCAATTAAAAGAATGGAGTACTTGCAGAACATTCCACGCCTTCAGGTCCAATTTCCGACAAAAATGTATGATTCTATGTTTGTTTATTCCATTTATGTTTACAATAGAATAAACAAAGATAAAATCATGTCGGAAATTCACCCAGAAATCAAAGAAGTGAATGCTACCTCCGCGGAATGTCCTGCAGTTAGCCCAGTGTCTATATTCTTGGAAATTTGTTAAAGGGACGAATATTCGGGAGCACATTCCAAGTAGGTAGATTTGAATTTAACTTCAAAAACTTAATGTCATTACAAATTAACATAAACATTTTTAAATTATAGCAGAATTAAATACAACATAAAAGAAGCTCCCAGGAGATCTGGGGTCCAGGTATCTGGATGATATACTATGCTTCTCAGACCTCTGATGGCCATTCTATCACTGATAAAATGCAATAAAAATTTATTTATTAGGATATAAGGTGCATCACCTGGAGGACATTCTATGTTCTTCAGACCTCCTGGAATGTCCTCCAGGTACACTATAATCCACCTTCTTCTTATTAACAATTAAAAAACTAACTAACTAATAAAATTCACTTTATTATTAAGTTTATCCATTAACAAGAACAACGAACATAACGGTGAACATGGAGGGCATTCCACCTGGGTGACATTTCATGTCCCTAGAATGCATCACACATTCTTTGAATGTTAATTATCAATTGTCAATAAGAAATATGTATAGTGTGGTAAAACAGTTCACGTTTTCCAGACGACCAGCTAGTTCCTTCTTTTATATTGTTTCCATTTTAACTTCAACATATTCGTCCCTTTAAGCAATTACTAAGAACATAGATACTGGACTAACTACAGGGCATTCCACGAAGGTAGTTTTTCTTATTGTTTACTGTTTTATTAATAAAATATAAATTACAATGAAGCAGTAGTTTTATCAGAAGTCTGAGAAGCATTGTATATAGTCTAGACATCTGATATGGACATGGAATGTCCTCCAGATACTCCTTGTAAAATCTTTTTGTATGTTTTAATATTCAACAAAAAAAAAACGTAACAGGTCGAGAACGTAGATTTCTAAACATACATTAAGAGTACGTTGGTAATCGATCAATGTACCCCTAGGCCCCCAGGTGTTCCTTATTTCACTGTTCACTGTTAAATATTTATTTAACGCTTCTTTATTGAAACAAAGTAAAAACAAAATAAATAAAACGGGCACCAAGGAACATGGAATGTCCTCCAGGTACTAGGTTATCAACGTACTCTTAATTTATGTTTAAAAACGTAACAAGCTGAGTACGTTGATAACCAAACCTGGAGGACATTGCATGTCCCCCAGACTCCCTTTTGGTCCTTCTTATTTTTTATTCTATTTTAATAGAGGGATGTTTACTGATTTTGAACAACAAAAGAAGGACCACCAGGGGGTCTGGGGGACATGGAATGTCCTCCAGGTACTCGGTTATCAACGTACTCTTAGTTTACGTTTAAACAACTTTGATATTTAACAAGAAAAACTTAACAAGCAGAGCACCTGAAGGACATTCCATGTCTCCTAGATCCTCTGATAATCCTTAATTGAAACGAAGTAAAAACAATATAAAAAAGGACCACTTGGAGGTTCTCCAGATAATCATTTACAACACACTCTTAAGTTATATTTAAAAGTATGTTTTAACATTCAACAAGAAAAACGTAACAAGCTAAGAACGTAGATTTTTAAACATTCATTAAAAGCACGTTGATAACCGAGTACCTGGAGGACATTCCATGTCCCCCAGACCCTCTGGTGTTCCTTATTTTATATTGTTTTTTATTCTATTTTATTAGAGGGATGTTTACTAATACAACTATAAACGACCACCAGGGGGTTTGGGGGACATGGAATATCCTCCAGGTACTCGGCTATCAATGTACTCTTAATTTATGTTTAAAAATCTAAAAATCTCATTAATTATGTTTTAACATTCAACAAGAAAAACGTAACAAGCAGAGTACGTTGATAGCCGAGTTCCTGGAGGACAATCTATGTCCCCCAGACCCTCTGGTGGTTCTTATTTCATTGTTGAAAATTATTAAACCTCTCTTTATTAAAATAGAGCAAAAACAATACAAATAGAACCACCAGGGAGTCTGGAGGATATGGAATGTCCTCCAGGTACTCGGTTATCAACGCACTCTTCCAGGGATCCAATAACAAACTTACAATTAATTTATATTTGAAAATCTAGAAAACTCTTTTTGTATGTTTTAACATTCAACAAGAAAAATGCCTGGAGGACATTCCATGTCTCCCAGACCCCCTGGTGGCCCTTCCCTCATTGTAAAATATCAAAACATCTCTTTAATCGAAAAAAGAAAAAGCAATTTAAAAAAGGACAACCAGAGAGTCTGAAGGACATAGATGGTCCTCTAGGTCTTTGGTTATCAACGAACTCTTAATTCATTTCTAAAAATCTAGGAAATGACCACCTGGTGGTTTTTCTTTCATTATTAAAAATCATCAAACAACTCTTTGTCGATATAAAGTAAAAACAATAAAGGAAACACCTCGTTTCGGGGACATGGAATGTCCTCAAGGTACTTAGTTACGACACACTCTTAAGATATATTTAAAAATATTAAAAGCTTTTAAAATTAAACAATCGAAATGTAACAAACAGAGTACGTAGATAGCCGAGTACCTGGAAGACATTCCATGATTCCCAGACCCCCTGGTGATCGTTTATATATTGTTTTTACTATTTTTCAATATAGAGATGTTTAATGATTTTCAACAATGAAATGAGAACTATCAGGGGATCTGGGGGACATGGAGGAGGTCTTGGAGGACATTCGATGTTCCCCAGACCCACTGACGGTCCTTATTTTTTAAATAAAATTATTGTATATTTATAATGTTTTTGAACTTTAAAACACTAAACAACAAAAACACATTGATCTTAAATAACATTTATTCAGTAATTTCATCTGAATATGATGAAAGCCATTTGGACCATGGCGACTCCTCGATAAAGCCATTACTAAAGTCACTACTTATTTACAAAACAAAAAAACTCAATGTCACAGCACCATCCGTTCACAACACGAAAAGTTCCGCCGTTACACGCGCCTATGGTCTAAAAGACCGCACCGTACTTTCAAAAGTGCTAAAAACACATAAACAGCTTTAAAAAATATGCACAGCATACGACCCTATCACTAACTAGGCTATCTACGTACTCTGCTTGTTACGTTTCGGTTGTTGAATGTTGAAAATACACAAAAAGGGTTTTCTAGATTTTTCAATATAAATTAAGATTTCGTTGATAACTGAGTACCTGGAGCACATTCCATGTCTCCCACACCCCCTGGTCGTCCTTTTTGCATTGCTTTTACTCTATTTTAATAAAGAGATGTTTAATTATTTTCTACAATTAAATAAGAACCACCAGGAAGTCTGGGGTGTATTGTGATCAACGTACTACTACTTTGGTGCTAAAAAATCGTAATAAATCCATTCATTTAACTCATCAACAAAAACGTAGTTAACTGGAGGACATTCCATGTTCCCCCGACCCCCTGGTAATCCTTATTTCACAGTTAAACATCAATAATCATCTCTTTATTGGAATAAAAAAAAACAATATAAAAAAGGGCCACCAGGGGGTCTAGGGGACATGGAATGTCCTCCAGGTACTCAGGTATCAACATACTCTTATGTTATTGTTGAAAATCTTGAAAAATCTTCTAGTATGTTTTAACATTTAACAAGAAAAACGTAACAAGCTGAGTACGTAGGTAGCTGAGCATCTGGAGGACATTCCATGTCCCCCAGTCCTTCTGATGGTCTTTTTTTCATTCTTTAAAACCATCAAACATCTCTTTATTAAAATAAAGTAAAAACAAGGAACTCGGTTATCAGCATATACTTAATTTATATTTAAAAATCTTGAAAAATCTTATATGTTCAGTAAGAAAAACATAACAAGAAGAATAGGTGATAGTCGAGTACCTGGAGGACATTCCATTTCCTCCGATCCCCCTGGTGGTCTTTCTTTTATTGTTTAGAACATCTCTTTATTAAAACAAAACAAAAACAATAAAAAAGGACCACCGGGGGTCTGAGAGACTTGGAATGTCCTCCAGATACTCGTTTATCAACGTACTCTTTATATTTAAAGATCCAAAAAACTCTTTTTGTATGTTTTAACATTCAACAGGAAAACGTAACAAGCTAAGAACGTAAATTTTTTTAACATTCATTAAGAACACGTTGACAACCGAGTATCTGGAAGACATTCCATGTCCCACCAGACCACCTGATGTTCCTTATTTCGCTGTCAAATATCATTAAACATCTCTTTATTGGAACAAAATAAAAACAATATAAAAAAGGTTTGAAAATCTAAACAATTCTTTTTGTTTGTTTTAACATTCGACAAGAAAAACGTAACAAGCTGATAGCTGATAGCCAAGTACTTGGAGGACATTTCATGTCCCCCAGACTCCCTGGTGGCACTTTTTTGTTCTCAAACTTTGTTTATTGCTATAGAAGAGAAACTACGTAAAAAAAGTGTACTAGAGACTCTGGGAGACATGGAATGTCCTCCAGGTGTATTGTCATCAACTTATTACTACTTTGGTGCTTAAAAATCTTAATAAATTCATTCATTACTAAATTTTAATAATCAACAACAAAAACATAGTTAAAGGAGTACCTGGAGGACATTCTATGTTCCCCCGATTCCCTGGTGGTCCTTATTACACCGTTAAATTTCATCAAACATCTCTTTATTAAAACAAAGTAAAAACACTATAAAAGAGGTCTGGGGAACATGGAATGTTTTCCAGGTACTTGATGATCAACGTACTCTTAATTTATATTAAAAAATCTTGAACTCTTTTTATATGTTTCAACATTTAACAAGAACTACCTTAGAAGTAGAATACGTAGATCTCTAAACATAAATTAAGAATACGTTGATAACCGAATACCTGGGGAACATGGAATGTCCCCCAGACCCCCATGTTGGTCCTTCTTTTACATTATTTTTTATTATATTTTATTAAAGGGATGTTTACTGATTTTCAACAACAGAAGAAGGACAGCCAGGGGGTCTGGGGGACATGGAATGTCCTCCAGGTACTCAGTTATCAACACATTCTTAAGTTATTGTTGAAAATCTTCTAGCATGTTTTAACATTTAACAAAAAAGAAACATAACAAGCTGAGTACGTAGATAGCTGAGTACCTGGAGGATATTCCATGTCCTCCAAACTTTCTGGTGGTTCTTCTTTCGTTGTTAAAAATCATTAAACGTCTCTTTATTGAAACAAAATAAAAATATATAATAAGGGACCACCAGGGAGGTTCGGGGGATATGGTACTCTTAATTTATATTTAAAAACCTTGAAAAATTTTATATATTTTAACATTCAGCAAGAAAAACATAGCAAGTAGAGTACGTAGATAACCTAGTACCTGGAGGACATTCCATGTCCCCAGACCCCCTGGTGGTTCTTATTTCTTTGTTGAAAATCATTAAACCTCTCTTTATTAAAATAGAGTAAAAACAATACAAAAAGGACCATTAGGGAGTCTGGGAGACATGGAATGTCCTCGGCTATCTTCATACTCTACTTGTTACGTTTTTCTTGCATAATGTTAAAATATATAAGAGGATTTTTTAAGATTTTTTAAATATAAATTAAGTGTACGTTGATAACCAAGTACCTAGAGGACATTCCATGTCCCCCAGACCCCCTGGTGGTCATTCTTATGTTGTTGAAAATCAGTAAATAATCCTTCTTTAAAATAGAATAAAAAATAATATAAAAGAAAGACCATCAAGGTATGGGGAACATGGAATGTCCTCCAAGTACTCGACAAAATACTCTCTTGTTATTGCTTGATTAAACTTAGAGAAATAAAAACTGTTACCAAGATTTTTGAACATTATTAAAATAGGTAGATATATTTGGGTACGTCCTGGTGCCACTTCTTCCAATGCCGGAAATCAGTAAATATCCCCCTCTTAAAATAGAACAAGACACAATATTAAAGAAGGATATGGAATGAACACAAAGGTGCATAGATAGCCGAATACCTGGAAGACATGGAATGTCGCCTGGTGGTTCTTCTTTCATTGTTAAAAATCATTAAAAATCTCTTTATTGAAACAAAGTAAAAACAATATAAAAAATCCACCAGAGGGTTTAGGGTCATGGAATGTCCTCCAGGTACTCTTAATTTGTATTTGAAAACCTTGACAACTCTTTTTGTATGTTTAAACATTAAACAACAGAAATGTAACAAACAGTACGTAGATAGTCGAGTACCTGGAGGACATTCCATGTCCCCCAGGTGGTCGTTTTTATATTGTTTTTACTCTATTTCAATATAGAGATGTTTAATGATTTTCAACAATGAAATAAGAACCACAAGGAGATCCGATGGACATGGAATGTGCTCCAGGTACTCCACTATCTACGTACTCAGCTTGTTACATAGAATGTGCTCCAGGTACTCGGCTATTAACTTACTCTTAATTTTAATTTGAAGATCTTGAAAACTCTTTTTGTATGTTTTAACATTCAACAAAAAAAAGTAACAAGCTGAGTACTTAGATAGCTGTGTACCTGGAGGACATTCCATGTCCTCCAGACTCCCTGGTGGCCCTTATTGAAACAAAATAAAAACAATAAAAAAAAATCTCAATAATTCTATTCATTTGACTAAATTTTAACAATCAAAATTTTTAAAATCTTGAAAACTCTATTTGTATGTTTTAATATTTAACAAGAAAAACGTAACAAGTTGAGAACATAGATTTTTAAACATTCATTAAGAGCATGTTGATAACCTAGTACCTGGAGGACATTCCATGTCCCCCAGACCTTCTGGTGTTCCTTATTTCGCTGTCAAATATCATTAAACATCTCTTTATTGAAACAAAGTGAAAACAATATAAAAAAAAACTACCAGGGAGTTTGGGGGACATGGAATATCCTCCAAGTACTCAGTTTTCAACACACTCCTAAGTTATTGATGAATATTTAACAAGAAAAACGTAACAAGCTGAGTACGTAGCTAGCTGAGTACCTGGAGGACATTCCATGTCCCCCAGACCCCCTGGTAGTCGTTTTTATATTGTTTCTACTCTATTTCAATAAAGAGATGTTTAATGATATTTAACAGTGAAATAGGTACCACCAGGAGGTTTGGGCGACATGGTACTCGGCCATCAACGTATTTTGCTTGTTTTTTGAGATTTTTAAGAATAAATTAAGAGTACATAGATAGCCGAGTACCTGGAGGACACTCCATGTCCCTCAGACCCCCTGGTGGTTCTTATTTCATTGTTGAAAATCGTTAAACCTTTCTTTATTAAAATAGAGTGAAAACAATACAGAAAGAACCACCAGGAGTCATGGAATGTCCTCCAGGTACTACGTTAATTACGTTTTTGTAGATGGCTATTAAAATTTAGTTAAATAAAAAGGATTTATTAAGATTTTTAAGCACCTAAATAGTAGTAGGCTGGTGACAATATACCTGGAGAACATTCCATGTCCCCCAGATCCCTGATGGACTTTTTAAACTGTTTTTACTTTGTTCTAATAAAGAGAGGTTTAATGATTTTCAACAACGAAAAAAGGACCACCAAGGGATCTGAGGAACATGGAATGTACTCCTGGTACTACGTTAATTACGTTATTGTTGGTAGTTTTTTAAATTTAGTTAAATTAATGGATTTATTACGATTTTTAAGCACCAAAGTAGTAAGTAGTACGTTGATGACAATATACCGGGAGGACACTTCATGTTCCCCAGACTCCCATTGTTGAAAATAATTAAACATCTCTTTATTAAAATAGAATAAAAACAATGCAAATAGGACGACCAGGTGGTGTGGGGGACATGGAATGCCCTCCAGGTACTTGAGTACCTGGAGGATATTCGTCCCTCAGACCCCCTAGTGGTCCTTATTTCATTGTTCAAAATCATTGAACATCTCTATATTGAAATATAATAAAAAAATATACAAACGACCACCAGGGGATTTGGGGGTATCCTTCAGATACTCGGTTATCTACGTACTCTGCTTTATATTTCTGTTATTTTAATGTTAAAACATACAGAAAGAGCTTTCAATATTTTTAAATATAATTTAAGAGTGTGTTGTAACTGAGTATCTGGAGGACATTCCATGTCTTCCAGACCCCTTGGTGGTCCTTTTCGTATTGTTTTTACTTTAACTTTAACTTTAACATTGAAAGAAGAACCACCAGACCAACATTCCATGTCCTCCAGGTATTTAACTATTTATGCACGTTTGTGTTTCTCTTAGTTTAACCAAGTGGCAAGAAGAAAGTAGTTTGTTGAGTACTTGGAGGACATTCCATATCCTTCTTTAATATTTTGTCTAGTTCTATTTTAAGGGGTTATTTATTGATTTTCGGCAATGAAAGAAGTGGCACCAGGACGTCCCCAAACACATCTATTTTAATAGTGTTCAAAAACCTTTTTATTTCTCTAAGATTAATCAAGCAATAAGAAGAGAGTATTTTGTCGAGTACTTGGAGGACATTCCATATCCTCTATACCTCTAGTAATCACTATTTTATTGTTAATATATTACTTATATCTCTATATTTTAATAGAATAGAAAACATTTAAAAGTAGGGCCTAATGGACAAAGAATATCAACCTAAAAACGTAACAAGCAAAGTAGATAGCCGAGTACCTGGAGGACATTCCAGATCCTCTGGTGGTCCTTCTTTTATATTGTTTTTTATTTTAATAGAGGAATGTTAACTGATATTCAACAATAAAAGAAGGACCATCAGGGGGTCTTGGGGACATACTCCAGGTATCCCGCAACCTGTAACTTTACTGAAATCTCGCTTTATAATTAATTATGACTAATTATAAACACATAATGTTCTCCTAGAGAGTTCTTTGTCGAGTATCAGGAGGACATTTTATGTCCCCAGACTCCTGGTAAGTCCTATTTTATTGTTAATTTGCTGTTAATTTCAATGGAATAAAAAGCAATACAAAAGCAAGGTCATCAAAGGAACTGGTGGACATGGAATGTCCTCCAGGTATTCGCCGAACTACTCTGTTCTAATCACACGGTTAAACTTAAATAAATGAACACTTTTATCAAAATTTTTGCACAGAATTAAAAGTACATAGATAGTAATGTGCCTGGGAGACATTCCGTGTCAATGAAAAGATGTTGTTCAGCAAAGAAATAAAAACATGAAATGTCCTCCAGGTATTCGGTTATCTATGTATTCAGTTTGTTACATTTTTCTTGTTGACACACAAAAAGAGTTTTCAAGATTTTTAGATATAAATTAAGAGTACGTTGATGACCGAGTACCTGGAGGACATTCCTTGTCCCCCAGACCCCCTGGTGGACCTTTTTTCATTGCTGAAAATCATTAATCATCTTTTTATAGAAGCAAAGTCAAAAAATGTAAAAAAAAGGACCACCAGAGGATCTGGGGACATGGAATGTCCTCCAGGTACTCGGTTGTCAATGTAATCTTAATTTATATTTAAAAATCTTGAGAAATCTTCTTGTATGTTTGAACATTCAACAAGAAAAACGTAACAAGCAGAGTACGTAGGTAGCCGAGTAACTGGAGGACATTCCATGTCCTCCAGACCCCCTGGTGGTCCTTCTTTTATTTTATTTTTTATTCTATTTTAATGGAGGGATGTTTACCGATTTTCAACAACAAAAGAAGGACCACCAGGGGGTCTGGGAGACATG
>JAUIMW010002171.1:0-11101 GCA_033557785.1 Enochrus cinctus | reverse complement strand
CAACAACAAACTTCAAAATCACAAATGTCAATGTCAAAAGTTTTTTGAGGTTATGCTTGTTATGAAAAACGTCAAAATTTAGTTGTGATTTTGTTTTTTTTTTTTTAATAATTTGTGTGTGCTTTCTCGTTTTAATACAGTGTAGTATTATTTTTTCTTGTAATTCTCTAATCATAAATGCATGATGCCGTGTACTTCATTGTTCATGAGTCCCAGTTACATTCAAGAGCTAACGTTTAACTTGAACACACCGCAGAGCATGGAGAAGTTTTGCAACAGAACATGGAAATTGGGATGTAATACGAGCGGAGCCATGTTTTTTTTACATATGAATCCAAATTGTGTCTACTCCAATGATGTTCGTGAAAGAGTCTACAGATACCAGGGGAAACAAATTTTGGACACTACCGTGAAAAGAGTAAGAGATGGCTCATTGATGATATGAGATGAAATAAGTTTGAATGGGCGTACGGCCTTACAAGTTTTTCAAAATGGTACCTAACAGTCAGGAGTTTTTGAGTATTTGTTGTTCTTTCGTTGGCTCATCAAGAGAGTCCTAGTTTTATTTTACAACAGGATAATGAAGACGAAAATCTTGATGTCATATAGTGGCCATCTACAGCCCTGACCTCAATCCAATTGAACATCTTTGGAGTATCATAGAAAGAAAATTTCTAGATTGACCATTGGCAAACACCCTACAGACCTTAGCGGAACAGCTTTGGGAATAATATCCCTCAAGACTTGATTCTTCGCCTCATAGAATGTATACTTAGATGTTTTACCGAAGTTTTAAGAGTTAGGGAAGGGCATACATGCTATTAGATTTTGGTATTTTTGTTAATTTTGGGATTTTTAAAATTTTATTAAAGTGTTTTCTTCTTAAATTCTTGTTTTTAATACTTAATAAAAAAAAATTCACAATTTTTTCTTATTTCTTTCAAAAAACATAGTCCATTAGCCCATAAACTTGTAAGTGATTATCTCAGTTGTGCTGATTTGAGTAAGTGACATCTATTTTATTGTGAGCAGTTTATGTTCTTACGTATTTCCATACAGCGTTTCAGAGAAATATGTCAAAACTTCCTCTCAGATATTTCATCTATCACTTCTGATTTTCTTAAATAAGTTGTAAAACCTAGAAACAAAGGGAGACTTGAGCAGTTGAGATGGAATTCTTTGCTATAACATATTACCTCATCACGGCAAATATTTAACAACAGGGCTGAAACTTCATGAGCGTCCTTCGCATTATCTAGATCTTGTTCCCTGCATGTAAAAATAAATCTAAAAGTGAGACCGTTGTTCAATGACTACCTTCTGTGCATTATACTTCTTAGTGAAACTTGATAGAACAAAGTGTTAAAAATGAAATTTAAACTGCAAACGTTTCACAATAAGTAAGAACCTTAAGAAGAACCTCCAGGAAAATGAGTCCGTATACTCAACATACCCAAAAAGAGAACACAAAAGCATGTATTATAGATGCATTTAAAAACATGTATATTTGTTGCACTCAGTTACTTCCTGCAAGAACAAGAACAATTATTTTTTTGTTAGAACTAGCCAAAATATTGAAATCAACAGTTATAAATAATATGTAAAAATCCTAATTACTATTATATATATAAATGTTATAACTTTTTTCAATTTCTTTTTTTTATCAGAATCATCTTCAGATGAAGATAGCTTAGTAAACGAAGAGACTGTGGAAAGCACACCAGAAAGAGAAAAGGCAAGGGATAGAAGCACGCCCCAAATGCTGCCTCCTCCACCACTATCTGATACAAGCAGCACTGGTTCACCACCACCCTTACATCACAGGCCCCGCCTACCGCCGCCCAACAACTGGGATCACAGAAACCGCAATGAAATTACTGAAATCACTGATGTCATGCAGAACTTTAGGCCATGTGAGTACCCATTATTCCTTTAAAGTCCTAATAAATCCTTTAATCCTTAAATTTGCAGATTCTCAGCCTCCAGACGTGACGCACAACACCCAAGGCCAACGAAGACAAACAGCAGCTGATAGAGTAAACCGCTATGCCTCTTCGGCTTCCGACGACACTATCGGGACCGGCACTGGTCGATGGAAGGTCTCCGCCAAAATTCAACAACTCCTAAACACGCTCAAGAGACCCAAACGACGCCCACTGCCAGAATTTTACGAAGATGACGATATAGAACTGGAAATAGCAGCTAACCTCAAAGATCCGAACGCACCTAAACCCGAAGGTAAGCACCCCTCAAATTTATTCCTTAACTCCAACTCCATTTCACTCAAATTACAAATCAATTTCAGGTGGCTGTATGACTCCAGCCGTAGGGGAGCAACTTATCGTGCCATCAGGTTTACCAAGAAACTTAGAATCAGCAATAACTAGATATGGCTCAGCGTCGTTTAAAGCCCCAGTTGCTACCGTTTTAGATCCTAATGGGAAACTTACAACCACATTAACTTACGGTAAGTATACTTCCGTCCAACTAAGCCCAATACCGTTCATTCTTATAATTTCAGGAAAACTTCTGAGCCGTTCGTACAAGATAGCTTACGCTCTTTTAACCAAATCATTTAGCAAAAATGGAGACACAAGTCTGAAATGCGGAGATCGTATAGCATTAGTCTATCCAAACAACGATCCCATAAACTTCTTGTGTGCTTTCTATGGCTGCTTACAAGCCGGGATAGTCCCTGTGCCCATAGAAGTTCCAATCACAAGAAGAGATGCAGGGTCGCAACAGATTGGTTTTCTGCTAGGAAGTTGTGGAGTTCAAGTTGCACTTACTTCTGAAGCTTGCCTCAAAGGTTTGCCGAAAAGTACTTCAGGGGAGGTAGTGCAATTTAAAGGATGGCCGAAGCTTCAGTGGTTTGTAACCGAACATTTAGCTAGAACCCCTAAAGATTGGATGCCTGCACCTCGACTAACTGATGAAACTCCTGCTTACATAGAGTACAGCACCGACCGAGATGGTTCCGTTATGGGAATTACTATTACGAGGGCAGCAATGTTGTCTCATTGCCGAACTTTAACGATGGCTTGTAATTATACAGAAGGAGAGAATATGGTTTGTGTTTTGGATTTTAAAAGGGAAGTCGGATTGTGGCACTCAGTTTTGAGCAGTGTGTTGAATGGAATGCATGTCATTTATATTCCGTATGCACTAATGAAAGTGAATCCGGCTAGTTGGATGCAAATGATTACGAAGTATAGAGCTAGTGTTGCTGTTGTCAAATCTAGAGATCTTCATTGGGGTTTGTTGGCTACTAAGGATCACAAAGAAATTAATTTAGGGTCGCTGCGAATGCTGTTGGTTGCTGATGGAGCAAATCCTTGGTCGTTAAGTTCTTGCGACCAGTTTTTGTCGGTGTTTCAAGCGAAGGGCCTGAGGGCGGAAGCAATATGCCCTTGCGCTAGCTCCAGTGAAGTTTTGACTGTGTCTGTGAGGAGACCGGGACGAGCAGGAGTTAACGCAACGGGTAGAGGGGTACTTTCGATGCAAGGGTTGAGTTACGGGGTTGTTCGTGTAGATCAGGAAAATAGTTTAACGTCTCTTACTCTACAGGATTGTGGACAAGTGATGCCAGGTTGTGTTATTGTTGTTGTTAAAATGGAGGGCGCATCGTATTTGTGTAAGACGGATGAAGTTGGGGAGATTTGTGTTAATTCAGGTGCGACTGGGACTCAGTATTGGGGTCTGCCAGGTTTGAGTAACACTACATTTAAAGTTCAGCCATTGGGTTCAGATGGGAAACCTATTTCTGATGCTGAATATACGAGATCGGGACTGCTAGGATTTTTGGGACCAGGTGGGTTGGTTTTCGTCTGTGGATCACGCGATGGTTTGATGACCGTGTCTGGACGAAAACACAATGCTGATGATATAATTGCTACTGTTTTGGCTGTGGAACCTATGAAGTTTATTTATAGAGGACGCATCGCAGTTTTTAGTGTTAAAGTGTTAAGGGACGAGAGGATTTGCGTGATCGCGGAGCAACGCCCCGATTGCAGCGAAGAAGAGGTAAGATATCGGAGTCTATGTGTTTTTGGAGTATTTCAATGTGTTTATTTTTATTTTAGTCATTCCAATGGATGTCGAGGGTGTTACAAGCAGTAGATTCTATTCACCAAGTTGGTATTTATTGTTTGGCTCTTGTTCCTCCGAATTATTTGCCAAAAACACCGTTAGGGGGCATACACTTGTCTGAAACAAAGAAGCGGTTCCTAGAAGGAACACTACATCCTGCTAATGTTCTATTGTGTCCACATACGTGTGTTACTAATCTACCTAAGCCACGGGAAGTCCATCCAGGTGAGATTATATTTTAAGAACCATCATCCCCTCATTTTATCATTGAATTTTCCACCACACATTGACTGCATAGTTTTCTTTTAATTAATGTAGTATTTTTTTGTATTTCACCCCTTATTTGTACAATAAGTTGCTTGCATTTTAATGCATTTGTTAAATAAACGGATGATACGTGCATTTTAAAAAATCTTGTATGCACGGTAAAATATATTATAGTAATTTGAAAAATTGGCAGTCTTTGTATTTTTTATTTTTGGTTTTTATTATCAAAAATCATCAAAATTCATATCATTTTATGTTTTGTGGCAAAATAAAAATGTATAGTGGCAGAGTGGCACTAACAATCACATTTTTTTGTTGCGAATTAGCACTTTTGTTGCAACTAACAAGGGTAACACAAAATAACACAAAGCAAAACTTTTGCACACCTAGATCACATTGGTGCAAGTGGCAAAAAAGTATTTATTTTGGGATGTACAGTACGGTGATTTGATAATAATATTTAAAGACTTAGAATTTTTTTTCTCTCTTGTTTTTAAATAGATTTTTTTAAATCTAATTCAATAGTCTAATATCTAATATATATTTTCATTGCAAAAGGTTTGATGGATTAACAGACACAAGACTAAACAGAATATGGAATAATTCGAAAATTATCTGACAATTGTACCAAAATAACAGATAAATCAGACAAATTTAGTTACGAATTCCTACCTCATCCATCATATTCATGTGATCTGGTCCCTAATGATTTTTTTTTGTTCCTAAGTTTTGTAAAATATTAACATTCAATAGTGAAACAAGACCATCTAGACATTGTGAAGAATTTATAGATTTTCATTCTACATTTGACAATTTGAAGAGAGGTCTTAATTTGTCTAGAGGTGATAAACAACAAAGATAATGACTATGAAAATCATGGGGATATGGATTCAAAAATTTGTTTACCAAATGTGACTACAGAAGCAATTATAGTACTTGTGTGTCTTGTAATTACAGATACAATATTTCTATTCACTTATGACATCCTAATAGTTGCCTATATTGACATCATTTAAGTCGATATAAAATTTTTACATCAATGGAACTTCAAATTGTTTATTTTAAAGCTTTTAGTAAACAAGCGTGCGTCCACCGATTAACAGAAACAGTGTAAAACAGTATGGTTTGCAAAATAAAATATACATTTTCACTGTATATATTCAAGATATGCATATTTAATTTATACTCTGAAAATAAAAAGATCCACATAATGCTAATAGAGAAATTATTGAGATCATTCAAGTCCTTCAGATTACTACATTATTACATCCCTTGTGCCACTTAATATATACGAAATCAAAATACAGAAAAATCAATACATGGTCACATTTTTTAAATTTTTACTCAAGCAAAAGCTTTTAGGTTTTCTCATTTTCAATTGTAATTTATTTATTACAAATTATTTCTTACTTTGAAATTATTACATACTCTTTTGCAATATAATTTACATAAAACCCTTAAATATTATAAAAATGAATTCTGATCGGAAATCTCAGAAAGCTTTTGCATGATATATCGAATACTGGATGTTGAAAAATATATATGTTTTTTTCTGTATAATTTTATTTTCGATTGATTACCCTGTATGCCACTTTGAAGTAAAAGTAAAGTACTTAACACCTAAGCATTTGGATATTACTCGAAACTACTTCTGTAGTAAAATAGTACTTATCAATAATTCTATAAGTACGTAAATGTATATACCCCCTCTATAGTATTGTAAGCTCACCACTCTACTACTACTACTACTATTATACTATTACTACACATTTCTTACTAGACTAACCTAAAGAGCTTGTGCTTGAGTGATGCTACAGCATGTTATTCCTCTGCCTTTCAGCAACCGACTGTGTTTCAGACGTTGGGCCTGCGTCTGTCATTGTTGGCAACCTGGTACAGGGCAACAGGCTCGCGAGTGCCCAGGGTAGGGACATGGGAATGTTAGATGAAGAAAGTGACTCATCCAAAAAGGTAATATAGAATTTTCTATTGCAAAAACTATAATTACTTTTATCTTATTAATTACCAAAAAAAACATATTTTGGAAAAAAAACCTTTTCAGAATGGAATAAACACCTTAAAATTCAAAATTCCAGCATTGGCAATATTATGGTGAAGGGAATTTGTCTAATGTTTTCGGTTACTATTAATCATCTAACTTAATTTTTTATTTTTTTAGCAACAATTTATCTCTGAAATTCTTCGATGGAGAGCTCATAGCACATCAGACCATGTTTTATTCACTCTTCTCAACAGCAAAGGTGCAGTAGCTAAGACCTTATCCTGCTCGGAACTCCACAAACGCGCTGAAAGGATAGGAAATTTGCTAAACGAAAAAGGACGTGTCAACACGGGAGATCATGTAGCTCTTATCTTCCCACCAGGTTTAGACCTTATCTGTGCTTTTTATGGTTGTTTATACGTAGGCGCAGTACCTGTTACCATAAGACCTCCTCATCCCCAGAACTTACAAACAACTCTTCCAACTGTCCGTATGATAGTAGACGTTTCAAAGTCCGTGCTTGTACTATCAACACAAGCTGTAATAAAACTCTTAAGGTCTAAAGAAGCCAGCAATGTTGTTGATATTAAATCATGGCCAATGATTTTGGACACCGATGACATGCCCAAGAAAAAATTACCTGTACCTTATAGGGCACCAACTGCTGAAATGTTAGCTTACTTGGACTTTAGTGTATCTACTACTGGAATGCTCGCTGGTATTAAAATGTCTCATTCCGCTGTTACCAGCCTGTGCAGGAGTATGAAATTGGCTTGTGAACTTTATCCCAGTAGACATATTGCTCTTTGTTTAGATCCGTATTGTGGTCTAGGATTTGCTTTATGGTACGTAAAAGTTTAGCTTTTGACCTACTACTTAAAAGAATAAATTATAAAACTATTATTTTTTATTTACAGGTGCCTAAGTAGTATATATTCTGGCCATCACTCAATATTGATACCCCCATCAGAAGTAGAAGTCAACCCAGCGTTGTGGCTTACAGCTGTTAGTCAGTACAAAGTTCGTGATACCTTCTGTTCCTACGGTGTTATGGAGTTGTGCACAAAAGGCTTGGGATCTTCAGTAAACCAACTCAAATCTCGTGGTGTATCCTTAGGCTGTGTAAGAACTTGTGTGGTGGTCGCAGAAGAAAGACCTAGAATCAATCTAACCACAAGCTTTTCTAAGTTATTTAGTGCATTAGGATTAAGTCCACGTGCCGTTTCAACCTCTTTCGGTTGTCGTGTCAACGTAGCCATATGTTTACAAGGTGCTTCAAGCCCGGAGCCTTCTAGCGTTTACGTCGATCTGAGGGCGCTAAGAAATGATAGAGTCAGTTTGGTGGAAAGAGGAAGTCCACACAGTTTATGCCTTATGGAAAGTGGCAAGCTGCTTCCAGGTGTTAAAGTGATAATAGCGAACCCGGAAACAAAGGGACAATGTGGTGATTCACATCTTGGAGAAATTTGGGTGCAAAGTGGGCATTCGGCGAGTGGCTACTTCACGATTTACGGAGATGAAAATGATTATGCTGATCACTTCAATGCTAGATTGGTTACTGGTAGCACTGGGGAAATATACGCTCGTACTGGTTATTTAGGATTCCTACGACGCACAGAAGGAACACCGTCTTGTGTGAATGATGAGACTGCCACGACTATCAGCGGAAGCGACACAGAGTCCTTGGGTTCACAACAACATATTACAACTGATTCTCCGGAATTGCATGATGCTGTGTTTGTAGTTGGGGCCTTGGATGAAACTATTATGTTGAGAGGAATGCGTTATCATCCTATTGATATTGAGAACAGTGTGTTGCGGTGCCATAAAAAGATTGCTGAATGGTAAGTTATAAACTGTTGCATTTGAAGCGCAAAAAGGATTCAAATAACTAATTTTGTTTTTTCATTTCAGTGCTGTTTTCACATGGACCAATCTCTTGGTGGTTGTGGTTGAGTTAGATGGAAATGAAAGCGAAGCCTTGGATTTAGTACCGTTAGTTACTAATACAGTACTGGAAGAACATCATTTAATTGTTGGAGTAGTAGTTGTTGTCGACCCAGGAGTTGTTCCAATAAATTCTCGTGGTGAAAAACAACGTATGCATTTAAGAGACGGCTTCTTGGCCGATCAACTAGACCCCATATATGTAGCCTACAATATGTAATTAATTTTTAATCTGTTGTATCAGCATATCTGCCATGATTTCGTGATTTATTAACTTTAGTACACTTATTAGTTTAATGTTAATTATTATGTGTTATGTATACACAGGAATTAATTGAAGTTAGGGAAAAAAAGAATTTTGGCTCAAATTTTTCATGTCTCAAAATGTTTACAAATTTTCTGAACTAGTTCGTATGTGTAGATGTAAATAAATACAAGGCCTATTTTAGGCTTAGTGTATAGTAACTTTTATATATTGTTAGTTTGTACAGACAGTAATAATTTTGTAGTTAGTTTGCTTAATCGTCTCGTGCAATACTTTCTCCTATTCCTTCTTCCGTCTTTCCTGATTGTGATGTTTTGTACAATTGATAGTGTGCTCGAACATTTCCAATGGTCCTATACATTCAAACTTGCAGCTCTTAAGAAAAGTATTGCAAAACTATTTCCCTTTATTAATGTTGATGATTTATTTATGGAATTTATAATTAGGAGACAATTTATGTTTTTTTTTTTAAGATCATCTTACTCTAGTCTTAATAATTTTGCAATTTGGCTGCTCTACTTATAATAATTGTACTAATTTCATAATATTTGGTTGTGTCGTTTAGAGTCATTTTTTTATATTGTTGACCGTAGAACAATATTGTTATTTTACACTTTTACATTTTTATAGTATTTTTTTTGTTTAATTGTATTACGATATTTATACGTATGTTACTGATAGGTAGCTGTTATGTTGTAGAATTTAAAGTAATATAAACATGCATTAATTATTATAATAAAATAATTAGTTAAAGTATAGTTGTGATAGACTAACGATATACTAAATTGATAATAAGTATATAATATAAATGTTTTATAATGTAACAGTTTGCCAATTCGGTGATATACGTTTTTTTTCTACAAATAATAAAATTATCTTGAAGGCACACACTATTATTGTATACTATTTACATTGTATAGAGCAGTCTTTAATGCTCAAAAGTATTCATGCTTTATTCTATTTTTCGATTATGTTTATTGACTATATATTTTGTGCACAATGTCTGTGTTCGTACACAGAGACGTGACAATAGATATGTTATGTATATATATATTAGTATTTTCAAGTTAGCATAACTTACTCGTTATAACTAAAATATTCTTCAGTTATTGTAATATTAAGGTCCTTTGTTGACCTTGTTCAACTTGTGAACACAGTCGAAGAAATAAATGTACCTTTATACATTAGTTTTACATTTTCTTACCCAATTTTACCTAAAATCAACAATAAAATTTTTATTAATTATAGTTTTGCCTAACAGTGGGGAATATTCCATAAGACAAGTAGTGTTTTCACTAACAAGCAATTGCAAAATTAAATGTTAAAATCAATTTATTGGCTCAAACAAATGACTAGCCAACGTATATTTTCTCAACCTACGCTATGGTAATATGAAATCCGAATACACAAATGAGGTAAGGAATGAGATAAGAGTAGAGATAGAGGAGTCGGAGAGCAAGTTTACAGAAGCTATTCGAAGCTATATCTCTAAATATTGTTCTAAAACCTGTAGAAACTAGGTACACCTAATTCATATAATATAAAATAAACATATACTGATGTAAAATAAAAATTAACCTATTTAAAGAAGAAAAAATAGCTCGAAAAAACACGATCGTTGACATATTTGACAGACAACTGCAATTGATAATAATGTAATTTGTTATTCGAATGCTTTCAAATTAATGTAACAATCGAATAATACGAATCTTTTTATTCGTAATCGCCCATCGCTAGTTCACATTGTTAGATTAAGAAATTTACTAACAGTGTGAGCCTCAATTTTTAAAATTTATCAAACACTGGGTCGTTAGTCGGAACGCTTAATCTGAGAGTGTGTTCCCCCACTCAGTTTTTTATATTTTAAAATATAAATTTAGTTACTTTCTTTAGGCTGGACTAATCACAATTCACTGAGATCAAATATATATAAAAAAACAATTATAAAAAAGTTTTAAAGAAATAACCTATGGAAGTCAACTATGCATCTGTTTCTTAGTGCACTTGAGGCAGCAATTTCCTATTATATGAAGTCACACAACCATAGGAGTTGTATCCTTTTCCCTCTCGAATATCCACCACTGGATATATTTGATTTTTACAAATTGGAATCTACACCAAATGTACACCCTTTATTTGTTGAACCAAATTATTTTAATAACTTAGATACAGGAATATATGGAAGAAAATCTATAGCCGCTTTTGTTCTAATTGAGAAAGTCAGGTAACGTCTCTGTATTAGAATAAAATAAGAAATGACAAAAGAGAACTCAGAGAATCTGCGTAGTATGGAGTGGCCTCCACGTATTCGGATACCAATGTTCTTAACCACTTAATGCACACATTAATTTCAAATGTTCTGTCAAAAAATGATCAGTTTTTTTTTTCACTAATCTAGTACCCATATGCAATTGGAAGAAAAAAAAAAGTACTTTCAGTGGCGTAGCAAGGAATTTTTTTTACCAGAAGGAAGAAAATTAAGAAAATGGTATTTTTTGAAAATAATATATATTTTATAATTACAAACATTT
>JAUIMW010002170.1:0-11101 GCA_033557785.1 Enochrus cinctus | reverse complement strand
TTGAGGTGAGTTCTGCGCTTCTTTTAAGAAACAACAACGATCCATTCTTGGATCGTATTGTAACATGCGATGAAAAACGGATCCTATATGACAATCGGAAACGATCAGAACAATGGTTAAACCACGACGAAGCTCCACAGCATTTTCCAAAAACCGATGTTGCACCCAAAGTGCAAGCCCGTCTGATCCACAATATCTTTCTGAATCCAGGCAAAACTGTCACGGCCGAAAAGTATTGTCATGTAATAGATGAAATGAACCAAAAATTGGAAGAATTACGCCCAGCATATTTACCGGACCTCTCACCAACCGATTATCAGTTTTTTAGTTTTTTAAACACCTCGATCACATCCTACAGAAGAAAGTGTTCAACAATCTCGACACTGTCGAAAATGGCTTCTGAGAATTTATCGTTTCCAGAACACCAGAATTTTATGTTGCCGGAATAAATAAACTTACTTCTCGTTGGCTAAAGTGTATCGATTCCAAAGGTTCTTATTTCAATTGATTTAATTTATTATATACTGAGATATATGCGATTAAAATTAAAAGTTACAAACCACTACTATTTTTTTTACCAACCTAATACTATCTCTATTACTACCTTTTAGTTATTCAGTACAATGGTGTATATATTTGAAGATTACAAATGCTTAATCTTCATGTGTCCAACTAGACTGAATAACTTGGTGTCACACCTTGCCCATATATATATATATATATTGCTCTGGTTTTCAAATGCTTTAAAAGCTCTAGACAGTTCCGATTATTCTTTTTATTTTCATTGCTGTAGCAAACAAAGTAATTAATTAATTTCGTTAGGATATTAACAAATAAAGCTAATAATATTTGTGAAAGCATTATATTTTTAATAAAAAATGTTTTGTGAAAATAAATTATGTTTTAGGATTAAAACAAAATTCAGATTCTGTGGAAGTAATCTTCGAAAGTTTAACAAGCCCCAGTTCTGTAGAAGTCATTGAATCTGACAATACCAGCAGTCGACCTTTATCCCAACATACAGATGAATTCGTATCACCATTACAATCTCCTGATGAAAATATAAGGTAATCAAATTTACTCTCCTGTCTAAATTGATATTTATTATTATTTTTTTTTAATCTTTAAGTCTTATGGCCAGTTTATCACCCGATAGTGTGGAAGTAATTCCCGATGATCAAGAAGAAAACAGCGCAGCTGAAGACACTATATCTTATACTTCGGTCTCAGAAAGCACTGCAACGACCGTCATGGAACCTTCTGTGAAAGTTCTTTACAAACCAACAATCCCTCCTATAAGTCAAGCGAAATCAGTTTCTTTAGAACCTATAATGCGACCACCAATAAAAAGTGGCTTAGCCATGGCTTCCATAAAACAGTTAATTGATACACAACCACAAAGTACAAAGCAAGACATGTCTATATTGTTAAAAAATTACAATGTTATCGACATTCCTCAAGATAACGAAAGCTTAAAAAGCGCCTCTCCTGAAACAACCATGATGGAGTCTAATGATGAAGGGTCTCAATCTGACAAAACGATCATTGCTACAGATGGTGTTATGGAAAGCAGTAGTGATACCAGCACAACTACTGACAGCAACACTAATTCTCTGTACTTAAAAACAATGTTAGCAGATGCAATGACGGAAAAGTCTAATGAAAACGTTTCTGATGCGACCAGCAGCAAAAATGAGCTTTTTGAGAACATTACAGCTTCGCAAATAGAAATGGTTCCTAGAGAAGCGTCACCAATAAGTTCCGAAAGTAAATCTGACTTAGTAAAAATAGGATCTGATCATACATCTGGTCATACTTCTGGAGATGAATTAGAAACTACTACTTCCTCAGATATTGAAATTATATCTAGTCCAAATGGTGATTCCAGTAGTACACATAGTCGCCACAGTCCAGCAAAACTTGTCATGAAGCAAAAGCCTGGGGATGCCAATGTTGACTTACTGTTGGAAAAAATGACTTTCAAGAAAATTAAAGGCCATAATAGAGAATTATCTGAAGCATCTTCTGTTAGTGAAGATTGTGAAGTTGATCGGCTTATAAGACGTGTAAATGAAATGACAGAAATATTGGAACTAAGAGAAGCAAAGTTAATTGAAGTAAGCCGAAAATATATAGAGTTGCAAGAGACCAATAACGATCTAAAACATCAATTAGATATAGTTTTAAATAAGCAAATGGAAAGCACAGATTTAAATCAAGTTACTGAAGAGTATACACAAAGGCTTTCTGCTTTAGAAAGAAAGTTCCAACAGGCCATTCGAGAAAAAGATACATTGCGAAAGCAATTGGATCAAGCTAAACAAGAAGCGGCTTTAAGACTTAGTAAAGGTGAAATAGAATCTATACTGTTAGAAAAAGATGAAACAATAAATCAACTTAGGGAAGAAGGAGAAAAATTATCAAAACAGCAGCTGCAGCATTCTAACATTATTAAGAAGCTGAGAGCCAAGGAAAAAGAAAATGAATCAACTATAAAACATTTAAGGTAAATTATTCATGTCTAACATTAAAATATTTATCCCATTTTTATTGTTATTAGGGAGAAAGTGGAAGAATTATCGGGTGAAACTGAACGCTTGAAGAAAACGCTAACAGCTAAGGAAGAGGTGGAAAGGACTCAAATAGAAGCAGTTTACCAGTTAACAGCAAAAAATAAAAAGTTTGAAAAAGAAAATTCTCAACTACAGAGCGAACTTGAAGATCTTACGATAAAGTACGATACCATTAAAAAATCCTTAGATACGGCAAAGGTTGAATTGGCTGATAAAAATAGAGCTAGCACGGAATTACAAGCGCGTGAGCAACTAGTTCAGACTTTAGAAAATGAAAAACGCATTGCTAAATCACAGATTGAAGAGGTATGAATTGTAAATTTTGTTTTTGAAGTAATAATAAAAAAGATTTAGTGATTTGTTTTAGTTTTCCAATTGTATATACTGAAATCTGTTTAGGTGGACATCAAAATTCACTATCTAAGACCAATATTGAGGTGTCCTCCAAGATAGATTTTTTGTGCTTAAATTTTAAAATTTGGTTTATAAATATAATTTGTGTAGATTTTGTAGAAACTTTATCAAAAAAATTGTTATTTGCAAATGTCCAACTTAATTTTTTTTTTAAGGTAATGTCACAATTGGAAGATCTAAGAAACAAATTGCAAGAAGCGGATTCAGAGCATCGCAAAAAAGAGGAACAACTTCGAGTAGAAAAAAACACTCTTTTTAAACGTCTAGAAGATGCTGAAAGACGAAATGAAGAACTGTCTCAATCTGTGTTGGAAGTCAGTAAACCTTTAGTATTCCAAATAGACTCATTGCAAGCCACATACAACAAGAAAATATCAGCTTTTGAAAAAATGGAACAAAAATTAAATCTTACTATAAACGATCTACAGCACAGATTGCAAACATCAACAGTAAATGAAAAATTGAACAAGGAAGAATGCATGGGTTTGAAACAAAAAATGTCCGACATGGAATCTGTATTAAGTTCAGAAATTCATGAAAAAGAGATGATGAAAATGGAGCTAGAACAAGTTAAAACAGAATTAACTTTTGCTAAAGATGAACTGAGCAGAAAAGTGGAATATTTTGAAAGCCAGATAAAATCAGCGAATGCTAAAGTTGATGCGTTGGATAAAGAAAATGAGTTGTTACAACAAAAATTGAGTCATGAACTTGAGAAAAAGAAAATGACTTATTCTCAGGTATGGAATTTTAAAAGCATATCTTATAACATGCCAATAAAAAACTTTTATTACAGGAAACCATTCAAAATAAGAGTGAATCTGCTCAACTGCCACAAGGAAGAAATTCTCCTCATCCAGAAAATCCATCTCCTACTCCCAGTGTTGGAAGAGCATCTATTGCTGATTCATTTGCAAGTTCATTTTGGCCCCCTGTAAGTACACAACTTTTAGGGACAGTTTTTTATTAATTAACTTTATAATTTTTCTACAGGATGAACCTTTTGAAACAATTCCACCATCTAGATGTACAAATATGCTAGAAATACAACTTTTACAAACAAATCTGAAGCAAAGAGAAGGTGAAGTGCAACAATTCCAATGGGAACTAAACCGAAGGGAACATGAACGCACACTTCTAAACACAGAAATATCGGACTTAATGACTAGAATAGAAATTTTAGAAGGAAAACTAACAAATCATGAGACTTTAACTGCCCAGCATGAAGATTTACAAAGACAATATGATACATTATGTCAACTTTATGGTGAAAAGGTAGAAGAAACAGAGGAACTTAAGTTGGATCTTCAAGATGTTAAAGAAATGTATAAAATTCAAATAGACGAATTATTAAAACAACAAAAAGGGAGCTCATAGTCACTTGCAAACTAGGTTTTTTAATTGGATTCTGGAATTTTGTGCATCTTTTTAGTAAAACGGTGGTTTTTATATTATTTTGCATATTTGATACATTGTTATATTAATGTATAAATTTTATATACTGTGATACATAATGGAAAGTGTAAGTTGTATTTAAGTATGAATTAAAATTTTGCAGGACATCAGATTTACATACATATATATTTATTCGTTATTGAGATTGTAGAGCTACAACAGATGTAAGTTAAAATATATAAACTTTAATTTATCAAAGATAGTGTATTGTTTTTGCAAATTTAAATTCATATTTTATAATTATGTAAATAACTTTCATAATACAATCTTATAAACTCAGATTTTATGTTATATAATTTCAATATAATGTTTTTGTTGAATTGCCTTATTTTATTAAAAATCCCAAGTATCTAAGCCAATAACGGATGCTGTCTTCAATTGCTATTTTTAATATATGTTGAAAATTAGTTCTAACCAAAAAAATTTGAGTTATATGTAACGAGGGACTAAGATTAAACAAGAAAATTATCTTTAACACTTTTATTACATCATCATATACAAACAAAAAATAATTACAATTCTATAAACTAATATTAATATAAAATAGAATATAAATAAATTTGGAGATAAAATTCTTTTGACTGATCTCTATCGTGTTAAATCAAAAAAATATAATATATTTTAAAATTAGTTACTCAATGCTCGACAACAAAATTCAGTTCTGCAGATATATCTTTGTTTAAGAAGTAGAGCTAGCCTATTAATAAAGAACACATTGAACTTAGTTTTTATCTTTCATTTAGGTAAGGTTTTTGATCATAAAGAAATAAAATTGTTTAAATGTGCAGCATTAAAAGCGATGTCTTTTTTTTATCGTCTTATACACAAGAGCAGTATTTTTCAAACTGTAGTCTGCGGACCATTGCTGGTTGTGCAAATCAATTTTGAGATACAAAACTAGGTTCCCAATCTACTTTTTTTCAAAAAAAAAAAACAAAAAAGAATATTTACCCATTAAACTGTAAGATTTGGTCAAGTTCCTGGAGAATATTCCAAGCTGCCCTCAAGCACCATCATCTATATATTAATCATTGTTATTTAATGATATTAATAACACTTCATTGCTCTAAGTTTAATTAATAAGTTAAAAATGTCCGCAACTGGCGAAAGTTTGAGAAACACTGCAGAGTATTTATTACCATATATTGATCACAGGAATAATAAATACATTTAAGTCACAATCTAGTAACTGATTAATTTTAATACTTAATTTGGTAGAACGTGCTTCATTCTAAAGTTCAATTTTTACTGACTAAGGAAAAGGTACGCATGTTTAAAATTAACTAGTTACTAGTAATTAAAAGCAATGTTTTAACAAAAATTTTATATCTACGTTTTTTATAATCTCAAAAAACGAATTAAAAGTAACGAAATTTAAAATATAGTTTACAATATACTCATTATTAAAAATATCTGCCACACATTATCATTACAACTTAAGACCATATTATAAAACGTCCATCATCAACATATGGGCTTACACTCGGTACATATAAAGTAATATTAAAGACTATCATCACTGTCATCATTGAGACTTTCTTGCAATTGTTGTCCTGCATCGCTATCTGTAGGATAAGGTTCCATTGTAGGTGAGGCAGGTGAATCGCTTTCTTCAACACTTCTACCAATGCCAGGATCAAAAGCTTCTTTGATTTGACTGCTGGCACCTTTTGGATCTAAATCTGTTGCCCAACTAAAATGCATTAGGGCCAAATCCGTATTACCTAATTTTTTATGTACTTTCCCTATTAAATAATAAACTAAACTTTCTTTGGGAACTATTTCTTTCAGTTCTTCGAGTTCTTTCAGAGCTTCAGCATGTCTACCGACTGCAAAGTAAATAGAACCTCTATGAAACTTACATAACGGATTCTTTGGATTATTGGCTATAGCAGTATTTAAAGTTTGTAAAGCTTTAGCAGTTTTCTTTAAAGCATGTTGTACAACACCAACGTGACACAAAATAACAGAGTTATTTGAGTTAATAGAAAGGGCTTTATTATAATTTATTTCCGCCAAATGGAATCTTTCTTGTTTTGAATATATAGTACCTATACCAAACCAAGCATTATAGTGCCTTGGATCCAATCGTATGGCGTTTCTATAACAGCTCATTGCTTTATCCAGTTCTTCTGTACTTATGTATTCATGTCCTAGCAGAGTGTAGGCATATGGAAAACAAGGATCTACTTGAACAGCTCTATGTAAAAACTTTATGGCCGTATCATGTTCTTTATGTAATGAAAAACAATTTCCATTTACTACCCAAGTGACAGGTGAATTTTTATTTAGCTGTATTAATTCTTGAGCTAAAGCAGACAAAGCCACTTCTTTTTGGAGATGCCAAAGTGCAGTAGAATAAATGTCCATGTATTTTATTAGATATGGTTCCATAAGTCGTATTTCTCCGAAATATTTAACACAATTCTCGTAATCGGCCAGCTCAAAGTAAGCCAACCCTATCATGCTGTACACCCAAGACGTTTGACACTGATGCGGAGGCAAGCTGCTGAGTTCGTCAATAGCCGCTTTACAATCAAACTGTGATAAATATAAATACGCCTGACCCAAGTCTCTGAGTAAACACATCAAACCTTCAGCACTCTGTTTTTGTATTTGAGTAACAGTTATTTGAGTGTTATTGGCACTGTTTGTGGTGTTTGTATTTATTGCACTAGGTTTACTATCGGCTGAAGTAACAGTTTCAGATTTTTCTTTCTTAAGTCTATTTCTTGTATTCAGGTCCATGTAATTGTTAAATTCATTAAATTTGGCTAAGCGTTGCTTTGTTTTTCTGGATGGTGACTTTGGTGCGGCAAACTTTCCCCTATTAGGCGATTTGTTGTTTTCTTTTACAGAGTAGCTATTACTAAACAATCTCGAACTTCTTCTGACTGGCGTCGTAGGAGACATTGGGATAGTGTTAGTAACATTACTCGATTGGCTGAAAACGGGTTTGCTGTTTTGCAATATCTCTTTTCTGCTGATGAGATTACCCATGTGTGCTCGTACTTTCTTAGTAAAAGACTTTTGCTCATTTACTTCGGTTAAAGTGGGTTGGGAATTTAGTGTTGGTGTTCCATTTTCTTCTCTGTCAACTAATGTACCAAAACTTGGTGAAGGTGTTCCCTAAATAGAAAAAAAGAATAATATTTAATTTTTTTGAAAAATGGCAAAAAATACTCACGGCACAATCACTGCTATCAAATCGAAACCGTACAGGTTTCAGTCTTGTCCCTGGCAATAGAGATAAACCAGAAAGACATAGATTATTAGGTACCGCTATTCCTTCAGGTGTACATAATTTTGAACTGTTATTGTACGCAGGTGTAGTATTTGTGGTATTCAAAATCTGTTGAGGTGTAATGAAGAGCTGGTTATCTTTCTCCTGACAAGGCGTGTTATTTGTAGATATATAAATACTTTCTATGTTACTTAAACTGGAACCGTGGCAATTAGATAAATTGTCTAAATCACTCAATTGAAATATACTATTGGGATTGGGTTTTTCGCCCATGTTACATAGGCTTTCGAAGCAATACCAAAGAAAAGGGTTCAATTTAAGTGCTCTTTTAAAAGCTTCAATAGCTTGCTGCCGCCTTTCTGTTTTTGTCGCTATTTTTGCTAGCAGCATTAGAGTAAAAGCAGCCTGATCGCCATATTCCACTATGAGTTCATCGAAATTATGACTCCTATTGTAGCTGCTATTAGTTATTGCCGCTTCAGCTTCCGCGTATCTGCAATTTATAATGATACCATTAGTTTTATTGACTTTTTCCTTAAGTGTTAGTATACTTACTTTTGCATTTCATATGCACAATTTCCAAATAAGAATTTACATTGAGGAGATGTTGGATTCTTATCCTTTAGCATGTGGTAAGCATGGTCTATTTGACCATTCCGATAATACGCCGTAGCCAATAAGAACAGGCTTTCATCTGTCTTAACTATTAAAAAACATACATTAGTGTAAAAAGTTGTAAAAATAATTTATTAAGGAAATTGTATGTTACCTTCTGCATAAAGTCGCTCTGATAAAAATATAGCATCATTGTAGTCATAATGATTTAAGCAATGAAGGATTGCAGCCTGAAATAAGAAAGATTAATTTTCATTACTGTGAATTACAACTAACTAATGTAATTTTTAAACGGGTATAATTATTTCAAATGTCTTTTTTATCTGTTCTTATAATACTTCTATAATATTTAATTTAAAACACTACTCAACAGTTTTTTTTAATAACGCTACTACATTCAAGTTCAAAAAAAAAAAACTTGTGAACTCATGTTTTGGAGTTGTATCTCAAATGCATAGTTAATATTTTAATTTTGTTATAATGTAATACTTTATTGGTTTATTTTGCTACATATTAAGATATTATTCTGTTATAATTATTTGTTGACACATTATTAATTATGTATGTATTGATCTAAAATCAATAGGATGAATATTACAGTACCCTGCAAATTATTTATTCTTATGATAATACCAAAAGTATATTGAATTAATCATTTAGAAAAATATACATTATAGTAAAAGTTACGCTAAGCAAAAAATATCAGTCATCATAAATTAAATTGTTCTTTATCTGTCTAAATTTTATGCATGATCATACTTATTTTAAAAATAGGCATTGACATCTTTTCTGAAAATATGATACTATTAGTCAAATCTATTTCTAATAGTTTTGTATTGTATATTATATATCAGTGTCATAAACGGTCAATATTACAATCAACTTCCCATATATATTCAAGTCATTGTACCAAATCTTAAAGTAGATAATACTGCATCACTCACGAAAAAAGGGTTTTCTAAGATACGTGCTATAATAGACGCTACTGCTGAAAAGCAATATATTCTCATAAGCTACAGGCGTAGTCAAAGCTTAAAAAATTGTTATAAATTCACAATTTAAGGTTAACAGTACCATTTATCAATTACATGATTGAGCCAGGAGAGCAAACATGTGGATGGTGGTCTATGATTATGAAATTTAAAAATATTTATAAACAATTCAGGCACAAATAATTCATTTTAATATTTTTACATTAATACAACAAATAAGTCCCACCCATTTATGTGTATTTAAATGAAATCTTATTATTCCTAAAGTAAAATAGATCACTGGATTACCAGACAGAAATTATTAATGCACTTTTCATAATGTATTCATATTTTTCAAAATTATTAAGATATTTATGACCACCTATATAAAAGAACCTTGACATAAGTAAGTCTACATTAAAAATAACATTCAGATTATATTAAAGATGACATTGAATTATTTACAATTGAATTTTACATTAAAATAACTACCTATTTTTGAACAAGATTTTCCAAATGGTTCGGGGGCCAAATTTTTTTAAACACCTTTTACAGTAAATTTCGGACCGTGCACTCGAATTCCCGCGATTCAAGTACGGGCATTTTAGCACACAATTAAACAATTTCCATAATGCATTCTCTATTGTGTTAATTAATTGTAGGTTATCAAATAATTTACCTGCACTGGCTCCTGGACGATCATTTTTTCTCTTCTTGGAGTAGTCCTGTTAAGAGCACAACTGCATAACTTGATGGTATTTAATACTCGTACACATTAAATTAAAAATATACACAAGCAAAATATTGATTAAATAACTTTGTAAATACAAACTTTCTTGAACTTTTGACATACGAGTTAAACGACCATTTTGTTTTTCAATTCTGACAATGTTGCCAGCATGCCTGTGCGAAATATGAATTTAAATTTTACTTAATATTATTTTCAGTTTTTTTGGCTCAAATCAACTTTTTAATGCCGCAATACTTAATATATAAATAGTACGTTTTATGAATAATTTTTTTTTGTTATTTACAGTTAAAATAGAATAAATTATTGAAAAATAATTAAATAAAATATTTTTGTACCAACAGGCTGTGAAAACAACTGTTGGTAGTAAGCAAATCCACTATATGTCACTTTGGTGTTCATCTGGTTGCCAAATTAACACTAAATTTACTTTTGCAGGTCTGTTGGCAAAATACACGTGGTTTTCCGGAATATTTTAATTTTCAGTAGATTTTAATTAATTTTTAACGATAAATATGGTTGTATTTACGTGTAATCACTGTGGTGAAAGTCTTCAGAAACCGAAAGTTGAAAAACATTATCAATTTACCTGCAGGACAATTAAAAATCTTACTTGTGTTGACTGTTTTAAAGATTTTAAGTAAGTTTGTTTTGCACTAATTAACAGTAATTTTATTCACTATTTAAATGTTTTAGAGGAGAAGAATATGTTGTTCATAATAAATGTATTACAGAGGAAGAGCGGTATTCCGCTAAGGGTTCTATTCCTAACGGAATTGTTAAAAAAGGCGAGGTTAAGCAAGAGACATGGGTTGAAATGATAAAGTCTATTTTGGAAAAAGAAAAGAACATGTTGCCAGGACCTAAGAATTTATTAAATACCATTGCTAATTTTTCTAATGTGCCGAGGAAAAAACCAAAATTCATCGTAAGTATTTTTGTTCTTTTCTTCTGCAACATCATTTGCATTGGTTTTTTGGCAAATCGGCTGTATCGTAGGTAAAATGCTTTAATAAAAAAAATCAATCTAAACTCAACGGGCCAATTGTCTACATTTTGGAACAAACTGAAGCCGAGTTGC
>JAUIMW010002169.1:0-11102 GCA_033557785.1 Enochrus cinctus | reverse complement strand
TTATGCATACTACAAATTGGATCTATGTTATATTTAATATTTATGTCTGTGTTATAATCAATTTATTTTTTGTATAACTTTAATCGATGTTAAGTTTGTTAAGTTTAAAATATTTTATATTATAAGTAAATTAAAAAAAAAATATTTGTAATTTGTTTTTGAATCCTTTGAATACCCTAAATTATTAGTTGTCTTTGATATTTAATAAATTTGCCTACCCATATAATAAAAAGCTGGAATATCTATAAAGTTTATTGTTTTGAACCGATTGCAACGCTTTCAAATGAACATCTAGCAATCCACCCTATGCAGCTATACCGTATTTCGATACAGGTTATACCAGACTGTTATATACAAAAGTCAATTTACCCATATTAAGGATGTCTTTTAGAAGATAAAATTCTTTGATTATAGTTTGGTATATTTAAATTATTATAATCGAGTTGGTTATCACCATATGTTGAGAAAGCAAGAAACTTAGTTTTGCCCACATACAATTTCAATTAATTAAGATCCAGCCGTCTTTAAAATCAGTATATCATCCTCGATCCCTTCCCTGACTTCCCCCAACTGTCCCCACAAAACATTATCACGATATCATCCGTATAAAACACTTACTCTTTATTGCCAAGTTACATAAATCATTAATATGTATAAGAAAGAAGATCGGACTTAACACCATCCCCTGAGGTATACCCGCAGATATTATGCTAAAAGTACTTATGACACCATCGACCCCTACTCCCTGTTTTCTGTCTGTCGAATAGTTCATTAACAGTTGCAATGTATTACCTCTGGCCCCCAAGTGATTAAGTTTATCGAGAAGTCTTGAGTGGGACACCGTGTCGAAGGCCTTAGCTAGGTCCAAAAACAGCGCCAAAGTCCTCTTATTATTGATCGATAATGGAATTCTCAAGTATAAAGGGATCAAGTTTTAATAAGTTAATTTCATTATTTCCTCTAACCATAATATGATCTATACAAGACCCCCGATGAAATTTTTTGGTGATATTGTTTATGTAAGATTGAAAGCCAAATTTAGTTATTAAATTAAAATATTCATTGACATACCTGTTGTCCTCTTCCAGAATGTTAATATTTATGTCACTCGGTAAAGACCTGGTTAAGATTATCAAGACAGGAAAATCATACTTGCAGTATGGAGCTGGTTATTGTTATTTCACTTCTAGCAAAAGGCAAAAGAGATGCAGCTCATATGGTAAAAGTACTTATAAATGTGTTACTAAAAAAGAGCTATAAAAATGAAACAATCATCGTCATGAAAAACCATTACAATGTCATCAGTTTAAAGCACTTTTTTATTACTAGTAGTGAACTTTCAGAATTTCCAAAGGATATGATAGTATGTCCAGCAATGCAAAATAAATTGCAAGGCTTAAGTTTTCTCGATGGTTAGAGTAACAACTTAAACAAGATTGACATCCATCCAACGCAAAAACGCGACAAAAACTGGATGAATCTAAGCGCCACTCCCCGCTTTATTTTTGAGTGAATTAATTTTCCTAACACTTCATGAAAAGTCTTATTTAAATTGTAAATAAAAATTTAGAGAAATTACCTTACCTTAATGAATCCTTCTACTATACACAATACCTGCTTACGCTTTTAGTAGATTAGAGAATTAAAGAAATGTCTTCTTTCCAAAAAACTTAATGGTGATTAATTCATTCCAGACGAGTCAAGGAGATGCGCCATCTCTAGTCCTTCCACTTATTTTCTATATTTTAAAGCTTTGGTTACTGAATATCTTAACCTAACTATAGACGATTGTTGCAACAATTTTTTGAGTAAATAGTTACTGCTATCTAATAAAACGGCCTTTTGTCCATATGGTTTAATTTAATTTAGGTTATTCATCACACTGCTGAATCCGTAACCAATTAATTGGGAATATATTACTCTATTGGCTTCAACACTCCTTCGGAATTCTTCGATAATAATATCTGACTTCATAGACGTTGAACTAGAGAACCAAAGTAATGTTCCTTAAACCGCAAGTGTTGACATTCATCAGGGAGTTATCTTCACTAAAAATTTTCTTTCCAAACGAGAACATGCTTGCATTTTAAAGTATATAAAGTACATTTTTATGTACTGTGAAATCCCTCTAAGTTAAAATATGCAAAAAAATTGTAGATCATATTAAAATGTGATGATTCACAATAAGATATATGATCACAAATTCATAGACCTCAGTTTTTTATTTTTAATCTTAATTATTACATTGTGAAATGTTAATCGTTTAATAGGCGATAATACTCTTGTAAAATTGTAAAAGGGCACCCGCTCTCATTACCGTTAACTCCCCTCTACTTAACAGGTAGGTAACGCAATTTCTGGGGTATATATTTTACGTCCTCACAAATTTCGTTAGAGACTGTCGTCTTGTGATCATTTGTTCAGTTAGTGCTGAGAGCAGTTTGTGCCAAAAACCAAAATGACTAAGACTCAAATGCAACAATTGTCTTCTGAAGAGAAGCGAAAGGTAAGTTTATATAATTTAATTTTTTTATATTTTTTACATTTTTCGTATTTATTTTTCGATTTTTTTATTTCGAATTTATTTTCATTTATCTAACTTGTGACTCTTTAAGTTTAATATTTATAAATTTTTTCTTCTTTATAATTTTAGCTGAGAAAGCCTGCTATGGAGCGTATACGCAGGGAAAAAATCAACAACTCTCTAGAAGAATTAAAAGCTCTTCTTATGGCGTCGGGATACTTCGACATCAACTCCCACAGGCTGGAGAAAGCTGAAATTTTGGCTTTGTCAGTGGAGCTCATTAGAATACAGATGCGACAAATTAAGCAACATGCTAGATATACTCCTTACCAACAAAGGATATCTCCTCAAGTGCCTCAATATTATTATCACCAAACGGCTTCGTATCGCTTCGTTAGCAGTGTCGGACGTGTGCCATCAACAAATCCACAATTCCATCCTGATTTTAATTGTGGGCCTCCGTTGTCACCATCGTCATCTTCAAGTATCAAAAATGTACTATTAAATAGCCCAGGGTTTCATCGTGAGTCTCCCTTATCATCACGAAGATCATCTTTAAGTTCGCCTGAAATTGAAACGCCTGAACGTATTCCGAGTCCATTGGAAAATAGCGAAATTGATGTCGTGTCTTCTACTTCAAACTTTACTCCAATTTTTAAAACGGAATCGCCTGAAAGAGAAGTTAAATGTTCTGAAGAATGCGACGATATGTGGCGGCCGTGGTAAAGAAATCGTCACCACAAAAATTATGCATACTACAAATTAGATCTATGTTATATTTAATATTTATGTCTGTGTTATAGTCAATTTATTTTTTGTATAAATTTAATCGATGTTAAGTTTGTTAAGTTTTAAATATTTTATATTAAAAGTAAACTAAAAAAATATTAGTTATTTGTTTTTGAATTCTTTGATTACCCTAAAGTATTGGTTGTCTTTGATATTTAATAAATTTGCCTCCCCATATAACAAACTGCTGGAATATCTGTAATTAAAAAAAAAGATTTAATTATTGATGTTACCATAAATTCATAGACCTCAATTTTTAATCTTAATTATTACATTGGGAAATTTTAATCGCTAAATATGCTTTAATACTCTTGTAAAATTGTAAAAAGGCACCAGCTCTCGTTAACGTTAACTCCCCTCTACTTAACATGTATGTAACACAAGTCCTGGGGAATATATTTTACGTACTAACAAATTTCGTTGGACTGTCGTGTAGTAATCACTCGTTCAGTTAGTGCTGAGAGTAGTTTGTGCCAAAAACCAAAATTAAGGTGACCCAAAAGAAACAATTGTCTTCTGAAGAGAAGCGAAAGGTAAGTTTGTATAATTTAATTTGTTTACATTTCATTTTTTTATATTTTTCATGTTTTTCGTATTTATTTTTATTTCGAATAATTTTTTTCATATTATGAATTTATTTAAATTGTGACTCTTTAAGTTTAACATTTATAAAACTTTTCTTCTTTTTAATTGTAGCTGAGAACGCCAACTATGGATCAGGAAAAATTCAACAAATCTCTAGAAGAATTAAAAGTTGTTCTTATGCAGCAGGGAGTCATCGACATCAACTCTCACAGGCTGGAGGAAGAGGAAATTTTGGCTTTGGCAGTGGAGTTCATTACAAGACTCCTGCGGTATGAGCGCCATGTTAAATATACTCTTTGCCAACAAAGAATGTCCCCTCAAGTGCCTCAATATTTTGATCACCAAACGGCTTCGTACCCCTTCGCCAGCAGTGTCGAACCTTTATCATTAACTAACTCAGCGTTCCATCGTGATTGTGGGCTTCCGTTATCACCATCGTCATCTTCAAGTATCGAAACTGTGCTTTTAAATAATCCAGGGATTCATCGTGGGTCACCGTTATCATCACGTTGTTCATCAAGGTCATCTTCAAGTTCGCCTGAAATTGAAACGCCTGAACGTATTCCAAGTCCATTGGAAAATAGCGAAATTGTGTCTTCTATTTCAAACGTTGCTCTAAATTTTGAATCGCCTGAAAGAGAAGATAAATGTTCTGAAGAATGCGACGATGTGTGGCGGCCGTGGTAAAGAAATCGTCACCACGAAAATTATGCATACTACAAATTGGATTTATGTTGTATTTAATATTTACGTCTGTATTACAGTCAATTTACTTTTTGTATAAATTTAATTGATGATAAGTTTCAAATATTCTATACTGCAAGTAAACTTTAAAAAAATATTTGTTTTTTATTCCTTTGAATACCCTAAATTATTGGTTGCCTTTGATATTTCAAATGAACATCTAGAAATCCACCCCGTGCAGTTATACCGTATTTCAATACAGATTCTACCAAATTGTTACATACAAAAGTCAATTTATCCATATCAAGGATGTTTCTTGGAAGATAAATTTTTTGATTACATGTTGACCATTTGTTAAAACAAAAGAATAAAAACACCTATAAAATTTATTTTATAGTTATATTTATTGTACATAATCATTTAAGAGTACGCCTATAGTATCTATTCTTATGTCACAAAAAAGGCATGAATAATGAAAATCTTTCAGGTATATTGAAATAACCAACAATAAGATAATTGTTTTTTATTATTTCTATAAATAAATATTTATATAAATAAATAAATAAATAATATCAAATCACATATTCATAACGACGCCTTTTGGCATTTATTACCACGGACGCCAAACCTCTTCAGGATCTTGCTCGTTCTCCTCCTTCACAACGTTAATTTCCAAAATTGGTTTAGAATAAGCAGGTGATGCTTCGGGGGTTATTATCGATGAAGGCACGACGTTAACACTATTTGGTGTTGAATATACTAAGTGACAATTTGCACTTCCTGGAGTATAACTGGGTATCGTATACGGTAAATAAGGTGATGATGCGGGTGACTCACAATAAGATGAATTGTAACAACGGTAGAAATCAGGGTTGTTTGTTGTAGGCGGATGAAACGAAGCTGCTTGGTGGTAACGCTGAGGGATCACCATCGTTGGAACAACTCGAGGATGTCTTTGCGCGTATCTAGAAGTGATTTCAATGTTATCTTGTGTTAACTTTGTGATGAGTTCCGCGGACAAAGATAAAATTTCAGTTTTTTCCAAGCGATGCGCAAGTATTTCGAATCTTTTGGATTCCATAATAAGCTTTTTGAGATATGCAAAAGAATTATTCATTTTCTCTCTGCGTTTGCGCTCCATGGCTGGTTTTCTCATCTAAAATTAATAGAAAAATACAAAAATTAGTGCGTATTTTATAATTTTAAGGAGGATAAAGAAAAGTTGAAGCCAAATTTACCTTGCGCATCTCTTCAGAAGACAACTGCGGCACTTTTTGTTTCATCGTTCTTTTTATGGCACTTGGCTGGAACTAGTAGTTACTCGAAGTAGTGGTCACTCGAATGAAGGAAAGTCACTAGTGAAAATCTGAAATATATACGAGAGTGCCCTTGTATTGCAGTACCTGTAAAGTAGTAGGGGAAGTAAGAGATTCGTTCAGAGTAATTAGGGGGTGGGCTTTTTTCCTGAAGATAAAGCCATAAACTCTGAAAGTAGCCCCTTTGCAGTACTATTGCGAAAGGAAAAAACTTTTACTGGTCGGTACAGGCACGAAACTAATTGAACATGTAGGCGGCCAATTGGGGGTACCTTTGGAGATATATTGGAAATATAAAGAATATCAACATCAAAAAACCTAGGTCAAAATGAATTAGGTCCATTGTTCTTAATAGACGAAACTATTACCTATATATAATGTCTTTGGAATTTTACGAGATAGTTATTTTACAACCAAAAATGTTTAATTAAATTAATTCAATTTATTTTTGTTTTCCTTAAAAATATATTCATTTTTCTATTTGTTGGGAACAATATAATATTATTTTCCTAGACCGACCCGAAACAAACAGAAACAAAAGAGAAATTTGGGTGAAACAGTTTCCGGCAGTAAAATTTATTGCAATCCCTTTGAGAGATACAGAAACGCCTCTTCTTTTACTAGGCCAAAAACGTGAGAAGTTGCGTTCATTCAACTTACATACTACCTGCCTAATCCTGTTAAACTTAGGCAAAAGTAAGAAAAGTTGTATTGTCAAAACTCATAAATTAGCAAGTTGTAATTAAGATTTGCTACTTTCTTTATGCCATGTACCGTTTCAGTTCATTGCAAGGGTAATCCCTTTAAATAATGTCCTGGAGTGCTTCGTGGTTGCACCTGATATATTAGAAAAGTACGCCAATCCTCAACCAGCTGCAGAACTTTTAAAGGATTATGGCAATTGTATATGCCTGTCGAATAGTTTTACAATTTGTCTTCCTGAAATGACAGAGCAAAGAGGTAAATAGGTGAATGAATAGAAAGACCAATACATTCTTTTATTCTTTTTCCAAATATTTGCGTAAATTTACTTTCACTGTTATTTTGACCTGCAACTTAAATTGAAAACACCCAAGACAGTATCCATTTTTGACATCTTCTTTGTCATTTTGTGTGTGATGGCGATATCACAATACACTGCGATCTGTAAGACGATAATAAACTTAGAGCTCCAGTCCCCAACCAAAAAAGATCTCCAACACTCTGGATTATATGGAAAAGTTTTCATTGTACAGATAAAACTATAACAGACTGAAATTATGGCAAGAATTATTTTGAAAGAAGAAGAAAAATGCAAATTATCTTTGAGATTTTTCAAATTTGGAGGAATATGAAGTATCTATTTGAAATTTTTTACTTAAACTTTTACCATTGATATCCCTGATTAGTTTTTTATTTTTTAGATTAGTCTTAATATTATTACTTTACTTTATGCGAAACAACGTACACACTTTACTGCCTTTATGTATTGCTATTTAAGGTAAGTAAGTGTGGAGAAAAGTATTTTTGTTGTTTAAAACACAACTAACATGTAGTTTTTACATATAACAATAAAGCTAATCAATTGACATTGAAATGTTACACTTTAAAATAAACGAAAACATTAGTTGTAACAAACAAGAACTTGAAAAAGAAAATTTTGGCTGATAGTGCAAATACTAATTTTGGAGGATGCACCCGGAAAGATGAAATATTTTGAGAATTGATTGTAATGCTCACACATCAAATGCCATCAATACATGTATATATCTATACACACAAATATGATCCACACCGTTCATATTTTTCAGCCTTGACAAATTTCAGCTGCAGAAGTTTGGAAGTTTTGGAAAATTAGAACCCCGGAATAAAAAATCAATTTTTAACTCATTACTGGCCGTTGACGTAATGATACGCCATTTTTTGTCCGAATTCCAGTACCCGCTGACATAGCAATACGTAATTTTTTATTCGAAATCCGGAAGTTTTACCTATTGTAAAGGTACTGTGATGCCGATGTTACAGAACGATGTTGAGAACGAAAACAATGATACAACTACTGGTCTGAAAATGATGGTGATATAAATATAAATGAATTTTTGGAAAATGATGGAGTTAAAGTGTTCAGTGTCCAATAAGGTCTGAAAATATAGAAAATACAGTGAACTTGTTTATTGACGATAACTTTTTTGAATTATTAGTAAAAGAAACAAACAGGTATCATAAGCAAAATATGCACAAATATAAATCCGAGAAAAAGATTAAACAATGGAAAGATACAACAATATCCGAAATGAAGAAGTTTTTTGGTTTGAATATTTTAAAGGGGCAAGTAAGAAAAAGTAGTGTAAACGGTTATTGGTCAACTGATCTACTAATTGAAACACTAATTTTTGGCAAAGTTATGCCTCGAAATAGGTTAAAACAAATATTACAATCATTACATTTTTGTAATAATGATGAAATGCCAGAAAACGCAGATCAACTCTTCAAAATTGAACCAATAATAGAATATTTTTTAGATAAATTTGGTACACCCACCCTTCACAGAGGTCGTTTGAGTTTCCAAGTCTACAACCCAGGTAAGAAAACTAAATATGGTATGCCTGTCAGAATGTTATACGAATCCAAAAGTTGTAAAATCTGGTAAAAAATCTTTTAGATAAATATGAAAATATTTGTTACCATGTGTACATGGATAACTATTATAATAGTGTTGAATTAGCAGAGCACTTACTTTCTAGGAAGATAAGAATATATGGTACAATTAGAGAAAATCGTGGGTTACCTCACGATATATAAAAAAAATAAGTTAAAAAGAGGTCAGCATGTTTTTCCGTAGAAAAAAAGAAATTTTAATTCATGTATGAAAAGACAAGAGATATGTCAGAATGATCTCTACGATACATTAGGCTCGGCTTATAGAAACCGGTAAAAGAAAAGATCATGTTGATGACAGTGCACCTGACCCATTGGTGTCCTTTATTCATGTTTTTTTTCATTCTACTACAACGAAGGGATATTTACTGATTTCAAATAAAAAAGGGCCACCAGGGGGTCTAGGTCACAGAATGTCCTCCAGGTGCACTGTTATCAATATACTTCTACCTACACTTCCTTACTTCTCTTGGCTACTAATTACTTTCTTATTATCGAGCGATAAAACTTAAATAAACTTAAAAAAATAAAAATATCAAAGAAATTTTTAAATGTCAATCAGAAATTTGTTGATGACAGTGTCCCTGGAGGACATGTTGAATTTATTCTACTTAAACAAAGGGATGTTTTTTGATTTTTCCAAATAAAATAAGGACCACCAGGGGCACTGTCATCAACGAATTTCTGATTGATATTTAAAGATCTCTTTAATATTTTAATTTTTTTGAGTTTATTTAAGTTCAATCGCTCGATAATAACAAGGTAATCAGTAACCAAGAGAAGTAAGGAAGTGTAGGTAGAAATACATTTATAGAAGTGCACCTGGAGGACATTCCATGTCCACCAGACCCCCTAGTGGTCGTTCTTTTATATTGAAAAATCAGTAAATATCCCTTTGTTGAAGTAGAAAGAACTCAACATGAAAAAAGGACACCAGGGGGGTCTAGGGAACATGGAATGTCCTCCAGGTGCACAGTCATCAACGTACTTCTGATTGATATTTAAAGATCTTTTTAATATTTGTATTTGTTTGAGTTTATTTAAGTTTAATCGTTCGATAATAAGAAGGTAATCAGTAACCAAGAAAAGTAAGGAAGTGTAGGTAGAAGTACATTTATAGCAGTGGACCTGGAGGACATTCCATGTTCCCCTGGTGGTCCTTCTTTTATCAATCATTTGAAGAAAAACTGGCGAAATGATTAAAAAGTCAGAAAGTATTATATATTACAATATGTTTATGAACGGTGTCGATTTGGCAGATCAATACCTATCTTATAATCCCATTATAAGAAAAAGTGTCAAATGGACAAAAAAGGCTTTTATGTTTATGTTGAACTGCACATTATTTAATTCATTTGTGATATACAAGAAATTGAACCCGGCAAAGAAAATAAAATGTACATCTTATTTACTACAAGTTGCCAGAGGTTGGCTTGAAAATCAAGAAAATGTTTGTTTAGAAGTAGAAGTTTCTGAAGGTCCATCAAAAAGAGCCTCTCGTGGAGATCCACCTTCTAGACTTTCAGGAGATATAAAAACGCATAGGCATGAAGAAAGATTGAAGAAATGGAACGATGAGAAAATAGAAATTGACAAAAGATGGGTGGAATTTTTTTTGGCATTTTAAAGAAGAACATATCCCTCACGAAAATTTAAAAGTTTTAATAACATTTCCTTATGTTGTTCAGGCACTAATTATTAGAACAGTGATAAGTCGCAACTTTCTGTAAAACGTTATCTGCTGTCTTAACACTCCAATTTAACATGCAAAAGTTCGAAGAAAAATATGAATATAAAAGACAATAAAGTATTTATGATTTCTTTTTTTTTACCAATGGTATTAATAGTTTCAAGTTTTTGTATAAAAAATAGTAAGGTGACTAAAATTTACTGCAAACTTTAGGAGAATGGAGTCTAGAGTAAACTTTGTCCGCTGTCTCACACTTGAGTAAGACATGTGCATTGTTTAGGAAAAGAAAACACACTTGAATAAGATATGTGATTTATTCATCTAAATCAGTGTTTCCCAACCTTTTTCTTTGCGAACCTTAAGTAAGATTCGAAAGAATTTGGCGAACCCCCTGTGTAGCAGTAAACAATAAAATTTGGTATAACATTTATCTTCCATATTGCACAATAGTTCATAATAAAACATAAATACAAAAATTAATAAGACTGCAATGATATCTATAGAAAATTAATACAAAATAAATTTAACAAACCAACTGGTTCTTATTAAATTTAAGCATACAGAATGGGCCATATATAGCGCAGTGACGTCACAATTTTTCGTGTGTCGCTTTATATAAATTTTTGCTTACTAATGCACTTAGTAAAACAAAGACTAATTGGCTATTGAGTGGCCCATGGAATTTGGCAATAGCGAAACCTTGACTGTAGTATGGTACTGAATCCTAACAAAGCGGCATTTTGCGAAAAATGGTCTGACGTCACTGAACAAAGTAACTCAAAGTTTGGCTCAATATCTGGCAATTTCAGTCTTAGATCAGGTTCTGCATTTAACCTGTTTCTGTTCTTATCTTTCTCATAAGTATATGTTGAAACTC
>JAUIMW010002168.1:0-11103 GCA_033557785.1 Enochrus cinctus | reverse complement strand
AAAGGTAAATCTATCCTTACATTAACGGGAAAGTGGACATCCTTAAGTATTCACACTGTGCATTAAGTATGTCAAGAGACGGCTTTGATCTCGGAATTTAAGGTTTTTCCCACAGCCTTTCGCATAAAGGGGTCTTCATAGTTCTAGTAATTATTGACTCATATAAATACAGTTTAATGCAAGAATATTTGTTGCGACCAATGTGCAATGCCTGGCCAGTCTGTGAATTGGCGGACCACTTTGCAAATTGGACTAGCGTTCAATTGAAATCTTCTGGATGTGATGCGATATAAACGGAGTTGATATTCTGAACCAGCACGTTAAAATCTACAAAAATCATCTTCAAATACCTGACTTTCAACGGTCTCAATAATTAAGTTTTGTATATTGGCTTTTCAAAAGCCTAACAGTTTTTTTTGTGAGATAATTTATAAATAAATAATCGTACAAAAAAAGTTAAATAGTTTATTCAGAATTTTCCACATCTACGTCTCATATAAGGTTAATATAACGTTATAAGGAAAATCGTTTAACGTGGTAGTGACTCCGTATTAAAAAGTCGTGACCACCACTCTCGAAGCAAAAGTGCCTCTCTGGCATTATCACATCGCATTTTGATAAGTCGGCTAAACTGACCAGGTATCGCACATCGGACGAAATATATACAAAAATGATTTTTTTAATTATGTAATTTTTGTAATTCGGCATATTAAATTCGTAGTAGATTTGTGTAATAATACTACATTTATTAGGTGTACAAATAAGTTTTCGCCGTTTAACTTAAGTTGGTCATTGTCACAAGGTTGGACATCTATCAACAATAACCATACGATATTAGAACTTATTCTTTTGTGTGCGAAAATGACGAGTTTTGAACCGAATAATTGTCATTTGCGGGAACTTTTGATTTATTTCTTCAATTGATCGCATCGATTGATTGTAGAAGCATATGGTGAGGCTGCCCTAAGTGAAAGGAATTGTCGTGTGTGGCATCAAAAGTTTAAGTACGGTGAATTTGACATCAGTGACAAATAACGTATCGGAAGGTCGAAAGTATACGAAGACGCGGAATTGCCAAATACAAGGAGAATTTGCACTCGCATTAGGAGTGGACTCGACAAACAATTTCACGTAGGTTGAAATCATTAGGAATGATTCAAAAACAAGGAAATTGGGTTCCATATGAACTGACGCCGAGATACGTTGAACGTGGATTTTAGATCGCTGATCAAAACCTATTTGAAAACACTCACTTGGGAAGTTTAATTCCACCTGCCATATTCAAAATTTTCGATTCGAATATAGCTTTAAAAGATGAAGCATTCTTCCGACCCGATATCCGTATGCTGAGAGAAAGATGGGAAAAAAGTAGTGGCAAGCGATGGACTTCGAATAAAAACTAGGTTCCGTTTTTTTTTAATTTAAAATAGGTTAGAAGCTGCTATAGTTTCTATAGAAGAAGTATAGTAGAGTTTAGTTCAGTTCGGATCACAAGCGCATCAATTGTACATGTAATCTTTAGTTGTAAAGTAGTTGGTGTAAAATAAATAAAATAAAACAGGAAGAAACCAAATATTTCGTTTTATTCTTGTTGTACAGGGCACCAACGAAATGAATGTGCCTACAGTAGGCTGCCAATTTTAAAAAAGGCGATGTACTGGTTTTTATTTTCTTTGCTTCACAAAAGGAAGTCTAGTATTCATTAAAAAAATTTTATTGGCGCTATATTTTATATAATTTGAAAGAACTTTTATTAACGATTAACTTAAATTTCTATGTTTTATTTGTCGACTATGTTCATTTTTAGTGCCATTTTAGATGTTTAAATTATCTAAAATTATATTTGTTAAAATTCAATCTGATCCATATGACATAACCAACCGAAATAATTGGATTTCATATTCATCACAATAGCCATAAGATAACGTTTTATATTCTAGTGTGTCAAATATTACTGAATCGAGTGATTACGATTCGACTTATATCGTTTGACTTGTAAATTTTAATTTTTATGTTTTCAAGTTAAAAAATATTATCGGCAAACTTTATTTCATATTTTTTTAAAGCGACTATGATTAGAAATAACAATTATTACTTTTTGTCTAAATACATTTTTTTGATAAATTATTACAATTGACTTTTTTTTTGTTTTTGTATCTATCTTTGAACTATGTTTTAGTTTCCCAGTCATTCATTTTCCATTTTGACCTGTATCTTTTCAGATACTTGTGAATCTAATATTAATTTATTTTCCATGAATATTTTTGACCTTGATGATTTTACAAATATATCTATTCATTTTAGATAACCGTGAAGCCAAAAAACTAAGTATGTGCAGTAGTTGAAATTTTATTTAAACTTTTCAACCTAAGTCGTCCTTAAATTCATTTAACTTGCTGGAAGTGGTATTTTTTTTATTTGCGTTATATTTAATATAATTTTGATTAGCTTTTATTTAATAAAAGGATAAATTGACTTAATTTAAATCACTATTAAAAAAATTAAAATCTATGAAAATGGTCATTTTTTTATCACAAATATAGTTTTTGAACAAAAATATTGTGAAACTCTTTATAAAAGAAAGCCGAAAACCTCCAGCCGTTCCCGCTACCACCTCATTGATGAGGGTGTAATTGTGTTTAGTCCATAAAACTGCTAGTAACTCCTCTAACGATTCCTATTTATTCATATTTTATTCGATATTTGACTGTAAAAATTTGATGAGTCTACAATTTAAAGGAAACATAAATATATAAACTGCGTTGTAATTTGGAATAGTAATTTGAGCATTTGTAATAAATTGACCGAACATTCTTATTACGATGTAAGCGGTCCGTTATTTTTAATGATGTCACGATTTTATTACTACTTATTTGTTTCGGAATTCAAATTCTCACACATTCAGCAAATAAACGCAGAACCTTAAATGTATGTAGCTGTTCAAGTGGTAAATATATTCGCTTAAATTCAATTTCTTTGAAAACAAACACTTTATTTAAAAAAAATCTACAATTTATAATACAACCAGTTGAAAATACTACGTGGTATGTTTACAAATTTTGCTTAAATAGTTTTCTTTTTAGTTTTATGTCACTGGTTAATAGCTACGGCGCTATAGCTGGAATTATGTTATTGATTTGATTTGCAGATTACAACCCTACTACGCATTTGAAATACAGCAGACCTTTATAACACTTCTAGCACACCTAGACACTATTGTGGCAGATATATGCATGTAAACGCGGATGGGCCGAGAAGTCTTACAAATGACCTACATTTTGTTAGTTATTTAAATTCGTATGTCGAGGTCTAGTGGTTATCCTTAATGCAAAAAAATGAACTTTTTATTTTATATAATAATTTAATTATGACAAAATAATATTTTACACAGCATATTTTTACACTTTTAAAATTATATATTTTCTTCTAATACTTTAAATTAAGAATACAATACCCTAGATTAATGATGTAACAAGTCGAATATTGTCTTAACTTGAATCAAAAAGATTATTAATCTGGTAATGAACTCGAATTCTGACTCAATTCAATGTGACAATAATTTGGTGTTTACTTAAAAATTTGAGTTACAGTCCGACCTGATTATGTGTATATAACGCTATAGATGATTTGGTTTTGAGCAAATAGTGGCACTTAATTAACTATTCAATAATCAGGGAACAAAAAAGACACAACCAAAGTAGTCATTTATGTTTTTATTTTCAGTGCGACATCTTGCAATATTGATGTACGAGTAGTTGGTCTAAAAATAGATGTGTCTGCAAATCAGCCCCCGGTGGATGACAACAGCATGCCTGTACTACTTGGTAACTCTAAGTACAAGATTCGTTTGTTTGGCTATGGATTTGTTGGTGAAATGGACTTGGTATTTACTAAAGCTAAAGAAAAATATGGAGGTCTGTGCATGTTTCCATCTACTGAGAGTTTCTTGGTGAGTGTCATATTTCTTACAGTTAATGGGTTGAAATGCGGAAGTAGACCACCTTTTCTTTTAGATCATTGCAGAAGGACCTTATACTGCAACAGGAGATGTGATTATTCCTTATTTAGAAGATGAACTCTATCCTTGTGTGCGTGTAAAAAATGATTTTAATAATTGTTCATTTACTCATCAAGGATCTGACTACTACGTTGGACTGAAAACATATAAAAGTTTAGTACCATTATGGGCAGCCATTATTGTTATTACAGTTTGTTTAATGTTTTCATCTTTGTTTTCGGGTTTGAACTTGGGTCTTATGTCCTTGGATAGAACAGAATTAAAAATTTTAGTTAACACAGGTAGTCCAAAAGAAAGAAAGTATGCTAAAGTGATTCAGCCTGTACGAAATCATGGTAATTATCTTTTATGTAGCATACTATTGGGAAATGTACTTGTAAATTCAACATTTACTATTTTACTTGATGGTTTAACATCTGGAGTTGTGGCCGTAGTATGTTCTACACTTGCTATTGTTATATTTGGTGAAATAACACCACAAGCTATATGTTCTCGACATGGTTTAGCAGTCGGTGCTAAAACTATCCATATTACTAAGCTTATTATGGGTTTAACCGCACCACTTTCATATCCAATTTCAAAATTATTGGATTGTATTCTTGGTGAAGAAATTGGTAATGTTTACAACAGAGAAAGACTTAAAGAGTTAGTGAAGGTAAGTGATAAGTTTCAAATTGTTAATGTGTTGTGGAAATATCATTAATTTATCTGTTAGGCAAAATAATTAAATTAATTAGTTGACTTCTACAATCAAATGAAATAGATTTGGACATATTTGTTGGCATCTTAACTATAAATCGTGCAAGTTGCAACATGAACAGTTTTTATTTAAAAACTGGCTGCAACCTACTTAAGAAGTTATTAATAATACCCAATATTTGAATAGCTGCCAAATTAAAACACATGAATCCTACATTTCACAAATGTACTTTGATGGATATCACAAGACTTCCTTATTTTTATTTATTTTTAATAACATTAATATTTCTAATGAATATTCTAACTTATCTTGAAGTATATATGAATTTGCTTTTTAAAATTTATATGGTTGGTTTTTAATTAAAACTTATGCTGAGTAAGAACCATTCATTCAATCAGGAAACGAAGAACACTGTTAATTTTTATGAACTGAAATTTCTTAAAAATACATTTAGTAATGTATTGATTGATGTTAATGGAATTTACTTTTACTAAGGATGTTGGTTAAATTAAATTTAAATTCATAGTTGCAATATTATCATTGTGTAAATAATATAGATTAAAAAATAGTTCTTACTTAAGTGCAAGTTATTGTGCAAACATTGAATAAAAAATAAATAAAGTATGATAACTGTTAATTACTTTAATGAACAAGATGATTAATAATAGCTCTTTAATGCTTTTATAAAAGCTTAATTAATCATACGTAATAGTCATTAGAAAAATGCACTTTTGTAAACTTTATTTACACATAAATTATGATTCAAGATCTAACATTATATAATAGTGTCAAATTTTAGGTAACAACTGGGGAAAATGATTTAGACAAAGATGAAGTGAACATAATTAGTGGTGCCTTAGAATTAAGAAAAAAGACAGTAGCTGATGTTATGACTAGAATTGAAGATGCTTTTATGTTGGAATATGATGCTGTGTTAGATTTTGAAACTGTGTCCGAAATTATGAAATCAGGTAAAATATGTTTTTCTACTACAAATTGACCTTAGAGTTGGTAAATAGGTCAGCTGTAAATATCACATAGCTTTTTAATTGAAACTTATTGATTTTAAGTTTCTAAGCTGGGTTATTCACTAGCTCTTGAATGTATTAAAAACTATAAATTTCATTATTATAATAGCGTTATTTCAGGTTATTCTCGCATTCCTGTGTTTGAAAGTAACAGAAAAAATATTGTAACAACTCTGTACGTCAAGGATCTAGCTTTTGTTGATCCTGATGACAATACACCTTTAAAAACTTTGTGTCAATTCTATCAAAACCCCTGCAATTTTGTTTTTGAAGATGTCACTTTGGATGTAATGTTTAAAGATTTTAAAGAGGGAAACAAAGGTCACATGGCTTTTGTACATCGTGTTAACAGTGAAGGTGAAGGCGATCCATTCTATGAAACGATTGGTCTTATCACTTTAGAAGATGTTATTGAAGAACTCATTCAGGCTGAGATTATGGACGAAACAGATGTTGTCAGTAGGTTTTTTTGTATTAACGTATTGAAAGTTTTATTTAACTGCTTAATTTTTAGCTGATAATAGGACAAAGAGAAGAAGAATTGCTCATACCACTAAACAAGATTTTACAATATTTGCAGAACGTAGGGGTGAAAATAATAGAATCCGTATAAGTCCTCAATTGACATTAGCTACGTATCAATATTTGAGTACAAGTAAGTATGCAACATCCTAAAGAACACAAATGCAAACTACTGGTGCTATTTAGAATGTGAAATATAAGCTCAGTAAAAACGTAAAAATTTGAGCTCTTTAAAATTGGTATTGTAAAGCCTTAAATATCTAAGATTTTAACTCTTTTAAAAATTGACAGATACTGATGATGATCTAGTGTTTCTGTTTGTACACAAACCTATGTTATTTCTATGGATTACTCACAACCGAGTGACGAGAATTTATCTAAGATCTTGAAGAGCTAATATTTTACAGAGCCTAAATTTCATGTTTTGAATAGCACCACAAGTGATAAAACATTATTTATACATGTAATAATTCATTTAAAAAAATTGCTTTTTTTAGGTGTTGACCAGTTTAAACCAAGTGTTATATCAGAAACAATATTAAGAAGGTTACTGAAACAAGATATAATCTATCATGTAAAGAAAAATAAAGATTGGAGAAATGACCCAGCAAATGTAATTTACCAGCAAGGCAAATCAGTTGACTACTTTATTTTAATATTAGAAGGGCGTGTTGAAGTAACAGTCGGAAAAGAAAATCTTGTCTTTGAAAGTGGACCATTCACATACTTTGGTACTCAAGCCCTGGTACAGAATGTTGGAATAGGTATTTCATTTTTGTTTTGTTTAGCAAGTTATAAGACCTTTGCATTTTTTAGCCGAATCGCCAGCAACAATTGGAAGTTTACAATCATTAAATATGGATGCTGTTGTGAGAATGAATTTCCAACCTGACTACACAGTTAGAGCTTGTACAGAAGTTCTTTATCTAAGAGTTAAAAGAAGTCTTTATTTAGCCGCAAAACGGGCTACTTTAATGGAGCGTTCACAGAAAGATTCCCCACAAATGGAACAATTGGATGATGAAGTAGAAAAGGTAAGATAATATTTTGATGTATAAAACTGTTCCTACCTTTCCTTTCCTTAATTTTCCTTTATAGTTACTTGTAATAGACGATCCTCGTGATTTTGGGTATAGTTACATAGAAGCAAATATAGGTAAAAAACAGGTATAGCTACGTTATTGAAAAAACTTGTAAGTTTAACTTTTTATTTTTTATGTTTAGTTACTTCATTCCTTAGAAGACGACGGGAGTATCGGAAGAATTTCACCTGTTCCCGTTATGCAGAACCACCAAACCAATATTCCTACAGGTGATTCAAATACAGTAAATAACACTACAAGTCCCAAGACTGTCACATATCGCTCTAATGCGAGTCCCATCGTAACCCATATACAAAAAGATGCGCCTATAAAAATTCAAACGAATCCAATGGAAGATGGACTTACTCCAGAAAAAGAAGAAGAAGTATCACTTTTACCAAAAAAATTATAACGAAAAATTAATGGCTCGTGGAGTCAATTGGTTTTTGTTAGGTTTGTACTTAGAGCTCTGGTCAGATTAGGTGCAAACTGATTATTAAAGTAGTGTGTTAACAGTTACTTGAACAAATTTACGTAAGTTGGCACTTGAGATATTTATATATGATATAAAATAAAAAAATTACATTTTAGAACTTTTTGCCTCTATCTTACATACAAAATTAGTTACCTTACCTGTTTTATATAGTATCTAAAATTAGCTTAAACACTCTACTTCAAATGTTTTGAAAAATTGAAAAGATACAAATTAGAGGTTTACTAAAATTAATAAAGAACATTTTTTGAAGTTGTGCTGAACATATTAGCTGTTTTCAAATAGAGTGAGTAGTCTGCAGTTGGCCTTAGTTTGTAACTCAAGATAGCACATTATATAAAAATATTTTCAGCACAATATTTCCAATAAATCTCTTCCAGTAGTAAGTTGTTAGTAAAAAAAATATTTGACGCTTCTACAAATAGATTTTATTTTAATTTTCATGGCGCAATTATTATAACAGGATGGTTCCAAAGAAAGTACAACTATGGTGAAGATTTTTTGAAGTATTTAATATTTTTGATACATATTTAGACTTCTAGGTAATACTTTTTCATATTTTTTATAGATTTTAATATTTATAATAGTCTGTATCACTAATTTCATTAATTAAATAATTTTTATCACTTATAATTATTTAAATTTAGTATGTTTTATTTATTTTAAATTAATGGTAAGGACTATAAGAGATAAAATACTAAGAAGCCAAATTTCTACTAATAATATTATTGAAAGTTAATTTGGAGTTGATAAGAACAATTTGTTCTTAATATTGCCTTAATTGCCTTTAATTTATATCTATCTACATATTATGAAAACAGACTGGGGTTTGTCAATTTGTGACTTAAAAAATATATGTAATTACTAATTTTATATTGGACCTGTAGTATTTTATGTTGTATTTACTTAGTTTGTTGTATTTATTTCATTTGATTTTAAAAAAGAATAATATTTGGTTGGTGGACGAAGATCCCGCTAAGTGTGAAATGTTAATAATACTGAATGAAAAAATTCAACACTACATTTGGACTTAATATTTACAAAATATGATAGTAATTGTGTTGGTGAAGTGGAAAATCTCACTAGTTACATAATTCTTTAGTTTATCATTGCGAACTAAGAAATATAACTACAGAGATATTTCTTTCTTAGAAGTAAATCTTTCGTTTTATTTTTAGTTAAATTACCAATATAGCTGTCATGATATTTCAAAGAATAATCAGTAATCCATTTTCTTTTCAATTTTAATCTAACTAGGCAGGCATCAACATTAATTTTATACTTTGTTTAATTCTTTGAGTGTCAGAAAAAGTTGTTATATAAACATACTTACTGGAATGCTTACTACAGTTAATTAGTGCATTAAAATCCATAATACATAGCCAGTATTTTTATATTATATTACAGTTGACAGTCACAAATGGATAGAAACACTCAATGATCAAAAGTGGTAAGTTGGGGGTAAGTGTGCCTCTACTTGTATAAAGTGGTTCTAATATTGTAATACCATAATAATGCCTTTTGTGTTGGTCTACGTCCATTTCAACATCACAATTGCAAATAAGATTTCACATATACATTTTACACTTTACTTTTTATTTGATGTTATACATATTCATTGAATATTATTCAATATATATATATTTGAAATATTATGAAAGTATTTTTTTCAAATCAACAAATATAATAAATATTTATTTTTTAATGTAATTATTTGATTGAGATAAGAAATCATCATAAGATACTAAATAATCTAATTGTGTATTACCAAGGGTAGACTGCAATATATTTTTTGTTTATAGATATTATTCGGTGTTTGTTAATATTAAATCTGGTTTTGAGTTGTTAAAGTAGTTAAAAAAGTACTTAATTTCTTTGAAAATCGATCATATTAATTTAATAATATAGAAATAATATGACAAATAATAAATATTAAATGTATCTTTATTAATGCATTCATTTATTATAAGCGTAAAATATCAAGAAACAATCTAGCGGGGAAAGAATTTTATTAATTAGTTCAAAATGTAAGCTTTACTCAAGGTCATATTTATCATTAACGAACACACTTTATACATATATATTAGTTTTATTTTCAAGAATTGGTATATCTAAAATCTGCTTATGGTTTACATGGATACCAGTTCCGAAAAAATAAAATTTTACCAGATGTTTCCCATTTGGTGTATATATATATAAACTGTCTTTTTTTTCATATGAATGTATACTGGTGTTAATATTTTTATACAGTTTTTATATTTTTTATATAGTGAAATAGAATGCTATTAGATTGTAAAACTTTGCATATTATTGTACTTTATTTACACTTAAAATATAATATATATTTAGTAATTTAGAAATTAATCGTATATTTCAAATCAACGAATTAAATCAAGTTTTCTCTAAAATGACAATAGATTTAATGTTTTCAAGTAAATTTTATTCTTATTTTTCAATTGTCATTTTGAAATTATTAGATTCAAATCCAACAATATGTAATTTATAGATACTAAAATATGATGTAGTATGCTTTTATTAAGATAATTTTCAATACTCTAGTCAATTACCTCAATAGTTTTAATTATAAGTATCGGCTTAATTTCTTGTTAAAACATATATTCATTGATTTAAGTTGCTAACTGTAGCAATAAATTTTCTAATAAAGAAATAAAAAATTTACAAAATCTTTATTTTCATAATCTGTATAAATCATTTCGGATAATTGGAGATGGAGAAGTTAATATTTCTGACCCAGGAGCGCAACATTTTGGTACTGAAAACCGTTCTGTAACATTTTTTTCGTTTGCTTTTTGATCTTCTTTTTCTTTAGATATATTACACTTGCATCGGTGGCATGCCTCTTGACAAAATTTTTTATATAGTTTGGTAGCATTATGCATATTTTTTAAGAAATCAGGCAATCTCTGTCTTGAACCCCATAACATAATAGAATTAGGTAATTTTGCTCCTGGATTATCATAATATGTCAGTGAAAATTCCAATCCTAGACTTTCAAATTTTGATAATGGCTTTATTACCACATATGACCAATATCCATTTACTCTAAATTTATGTAGTTGTTTTGGATATTTGTAATGTTCGTGTGAAACATTTTTTATGATTGCTATGTTCTTAGCAAAATCAATCATGTATCGGCTTTTGTAAACATAATCACGGTTTTTAAAAAACTTCTGCAACAGAGAAATATTTAAACATTTTCATAAACTTAGTTAAGGAGCTACTCTACTTATTTATGAGTG
>JAUIMW010002167.1:0-11104 GCA_033557785.1 Enochrus cinctus | reverse complement strand
ATTTAGTTTCTGAAAAACGACACCAAATGTAGATTAAAAAACAATTATGATTCATGTATAAATATCAAATTAAAAAAGTTAAAAGTAATAAAAATTAGTAATAATTGCCAAGATTTCGAACATTTTGATCTTCGTCAAGAGTAAATAAAAAAATTATATTTATTTATGAATTATATTATTTTTTAAATTTGTACGAAATTTAGTTGTTATTGACTTTTTTCAATTGCAAGAACAATTGTTATCGATTTGTTTCTAAGAAAATTATATATTTTATTATTAATGGCAGAGAAATGTTTTCTTACATTCAGCCCGCAGAAATCTCACATGCATGACTGTGATTAAAATTTATATTTTATTGACGAGTGACATCTGTATTAGAAGGAAATTGATGCATTTTTATATTTGGATCACTCCTTCGAGATTTGCCACAATTTGTGCTCGTATACATTACTTCTAACTAGAGTAGACATGGTTAAACGAGCACAAGCGCAACGACATTATGAGAAAACGATATATTATTGTATTTATTGATATTTTTGATCCTAAATCGCTAACATTTGCATAAAATAAAACGTCTGTTGATATAGTCGTATTTAAATAAATAAATACATATTACATATGTAAAATTTTATAAAAATATACATGAAGTAACGAAGCTTTTATCATTTTCAGATTGATAAATTAGCTATTGAAATTATTTTATTTATACATGAACATGTAAAAAAGACGATGAATTATATATTATTCGGTGCCTCCTAAAGTTGTTCGCGACAAAATATCTTAATTCGTATGTAATTGTAATTGAAGAGAGAAGTTTCTGTCTTCTCGACGAGTTGCTCGCAGTACAAAGTTTCGTGAGAAATGAATACGTTTGGTACCGCCTTCTACTCCCTTCTCTTCGTTGTGTAGCGGTTTCAATCGCTGGTTCCAGGTACCAATGATCTTGAACTTTTCTCTCAATCAGACCATTTAAAACGAGATCTGGACCTAACAAAGGATTCAGCGTTCTAGGTTCTAGACTTAAAGAAAGACCTATGTTAACTTCCAGTGTTTCATTTTCACGGTACCGATTTGCAAAAGAGGGTGAACTAGTATTCTGCAACAATTTACCAGGAATCATGTTTAACATAATGTATAAACTAGAGGAATGGAGACGTTTCATCAATTCATCAAGGACTTTGAAAGCTGTACTTCTACACAATGGTAACCAATATACTTTTGTGCCTGTTGGACAGTCAATCCATTTATGGGAATTTCCATGTTATTAGGTCAACAAAGTGATTAGATAAAGTTTCCATGTTTCCTCTGTGGAGGGGATAGCCGTGACAGAAAACAACACTATGTCAAGCAGATGTAGCCAGTCAGAAAGGCTCTTATTCCTGGAGTTAAAAATGTTGAAAGACAAAGTTTAGTGGATCCTAAAAATATCTTACTTCCACCACTTCATATCAAATTGGGGTTAATGAAACAGTTTGTGAAAGCATTGCACAAAGAAGGAGAGCGTTTCAAGTATCTTTGTGAACAGTTTCCCGGTTTATCCGATTCTAAACTGAAAGAGAGACTTTTTCATAAGAAGTAAAAGATGAAATCTTTGTCACTAAAATAGGAGGGAATGAAAAAAATCCCTGGAATTCATTTATACTTATTATAGAAAGATCGAATGTCAACATGATGGCAGATTACTGTTGGATGTTAAAAAGAAAAAATTCACAAGAACACAGCCTAAAATGTTTCAAAAGAAGCTTTGATGAAAAAAGAAAACATTTTTACAAAAATCTACAATAACTTTGTAACACATGTGTATCACTTTTATACTTACTTAAGCTGGGTATTGTTGTTCGTTTTGCTTTTACTTAATGTTAAAATAATAAAAATAAATCAAAAATTTTCCATGTTTTTGTACTTTTTCCAAATACTTCAAATTTATTTTGTATGCAAACCTTACGTGATAAAAACCAATGTCATTTTTGAAATCAGCGCAAAAATCTACTAAACGATAAGTTAACATAACCAAAACAATTTTCAAAAAAGTTTTTTTTGCAGATCTGTGTTATTTGTTATATACTAGTTTTATTCATGATTCTAAATAAGAGGGTAAATTTGTTTGGTAACATTATTTCTTTGATTTTTCCAAAAACTAGTAAAAGACAAGATAAAAAACATTCGGATGAATGGTTTTACCAACTTTTTTTTTCATTTTTTAACGAAATAGTAAAATAAATATAAATTTGATCTTTTCATATCTATCTATATGAAATATCTATTGATATATCTTTTGGCTGAATGGATGACAAACTTATTCAAAAGATTCTATAATATTATGTAATTTGTATTGCATACTAAGCGAAGATGCGGTCTATAAATTGGATAGCAAATGGTAAAGATAACATAATATATGACGATTCCTTACAGCCCATATACACACAAGTGTTCTCAAAGCACAGGGGTGGAAAGTTTCATAAAAATTCTTTATAATTTCTCTAGCGGCCACATCCAACATCTTACGGATACACATAACAACACTGCCAGTATTAAACAATCATATTTAAAAAATTTTAAAATGTAATAAATCGTAATAAAGAGCAAAAAGTCTAGTTCACAATAAATGTCCTTCAGATGCGCCACGTTAAATTTTGTTTGTATAAATTTTGGGTCAGCAAATTCTTTCTTTTTGTCATAAAATATGACAGTATTAAATATTTTATTTTGCTACAATAATAGAAATTTTAATGATAATAGAAAAATTAATAAATTAAATAAGGAAACAGCTTTGTCTTATGTTCAATGGAAATAATATATAAATTTCCTCCCTAACAAAATATAAACACAGACCATTTTAAAAAAGAAACAATTTAAAATCAGTAATACTAAACTTAAAGTGAATTTACATTATATTATAATATATAAAACTGAATTTTATATTTGCTTGGACGGATATATATATGCTGTTTTAAAATCTATTTGAGTATTAGACTGTTTTGAAAATACAGTTCATATTCTTAAATTATAATAGTACATGGAATGTCCTCAAGGCACCTCATTTTATTCGTTCTTATTTTCAACGATGATGGAGTTTTAGTTCCAGATTCATCTATCATGTATAAGTTTTATTTATCAATAAAAATTGCAAATGACAAACTGCCTGAAGGAATTTAGGTCTTCTGATTTTATTTCTTTTAAATTGTTTTCAATCTTTTTCATCAATTCAATTAAAATGTCTTTCAGGTAACTCTTCTTAAATATAATTCTTATTAAAAATGGCGATTCTGACGTTCTGATTTATCAAAAAAGAAAAAACATTTTTTAACATGAAAAAATAAATAAAAACACAATTTTAACAGGGTTAAATAGAACGTACATAGGATGTTTAAATTTGACCTATTAAAAAAAGCCTTCGATGGCAAAGCACCTGAAAGACATTCTAACTCCCGGACTCTTGTTAGTTCTCTTTATATTTTGTTTTTGAAAGTTTTTCAGCATTATACTTTTATTCAAAAATCAAAAAACATCTTAAGATTGTAAACGAAATGTAAATACAACACAAAAAACGGACCATCGGGTGTCTGGAGGATATGGGATGTCTTTTTGAGGTACCTAGCCAATGAGCAATTATAGTAACACTTGATTATGATATTTGTGTCTCTTTCTATTCAGAAATCTCTCCCAAGGGCTATAAATGCCGTAGATGACTTTTTTAAGATGTTATGTATAACTATTTAAACATAAACATAAACTTATTATTATCACCAAAAGACAAGTGCAACATTTTGGGAACTATATTTTTAAGTAACACTGCCTTAAACCAATTTTTGGTTTACGGAGATCTTTTTTACAGATATGAACATATAAATAATAAATAAACTTACCAAAACTATCCAAATTTAATTAAAAAAAATCAAAATAAAAATCGAAAACCTAAAAAAAAAACAAAAAACAGTGTGCTTCTAATTACTATCTTCTATTACTACTATAAATATGAATCTATCACATTAGTTATTCTTATTTTCTGAGGAGAATTGTTTGAAATGGAAATTTTGTTTTAATTAATTGCTATTACTTTTTCAAACACCAAACCAAACAAGATTCATTTATTTAGTTTCAAGCAGACTACTTTCTAGAAATTTACAAATAAAGTCATGAGGCGAGAAAAAGACATTTAGTTTCATAAATAATTTAAACATGTTTAATTATTTAATTAATTTATATAATATTTATATACAATATTTATGATCATTTATCTACGACACTTATATTAAGAGACGGTGCATTTAAAAGAACTAGAAGCGAAAGAGAAACGAAATATAGAAGAACAATAAATTAGTACCTGCCATAATTACTAAACTCAACATGTTCCGATTTTATATTTACAGTTATTTCGGAAATAAACATAAATTCAGCAGAGCGATTAAATTTTAGAACATGGCACGTAATATTTTTACATAAACGATTTTATTGATAACGTTTATAACGAAAATAATAACGTAAATTAAAAAATTTGAGGGTTATCGGGGGTTATTTATCGAGCCCTCGCAATGTATATACATGTATATGCTGGCACCAATTAAAATATCGAATAAATCATCGGCGATGGAGAGAAATTTTCTAGAAATTTAGCGTGTTGCATCCGTAACCCCAAAACAAATTTCCAACAGAATGTTCAGACAATAAATTTGTCGGACTGACGAGGAGTTTGCCAGCAGACGTTTTAATTACGGGGCGCCTCAGCCGCCCCCCTGTACAGGGGCCAACTCTCACAGCCAAGTTACACCTGGTTCCTGGCGAATGAACGTACGAAGAATGCCCTCCGTTCATTTGTCACTATTTTATTCCTCCTTAATAATATACATAATGGTTAATTTAGATTTTTATGTAATTGAAACACACGATCACTTAAAACAAATATGTTGAGTGTGAGTTAATTTCGAAGAGGTGGAAATTAAAGAAATAATTTCCCTGGAAGCATAATATTAGCACTTGATAGTAATTTGGAATTATGAAAACGCAACAAGAGAGAGAACGTTCCCATTTTCGCATGATTGTGGAACATTTCACGAGGATTTATTCAGAGTCAGTTCAACTCTTTAACCCATTGACGACGTGGCAAAGTTGGTTTTATTTTAAACGTACCAGAACTTTCACCGCCCTTTTAAAGTTTGCATAACTTGGGGTTCAGTCATTACCATAGCTGCAATTAGCGAGGGAAAGCTGAATGTAAACTAGCGGGAGAAAGAAGAGACCTTTGATAAGAGCAGCCCGCCAGCAATTACAACATAAAAGATACTATGACAGGAAAAAAGCAACGACACAGAAATAATAAAGAATGCTCAAATTAACGACTCTTGCTTTGTTAGTGAAGGGTCGTACTGCGAATATGAGCGAGCAACAGAGATAGAAGAGCGACAGATCTCAGACAATTTAACACTTTCCCTTTTGATTTCAAATATGAATTTTCAGGGTTTACTGAAAAGAAAAATTTTCCTTTCTTTCCAGGTTCGTTGGATTTCGTTTCTTGCTTTGACGAGCTGAGACCAACGAACCAATTAATTGATTCCCGTCCATACATTCTTTAAATTGATAAATTCACCTCAGTCCGTTGTTCGTCTTGCTCTGTTGCAATTAGCTTGATTGCTTACGAATTTAATGAGGGACATTGAAATTTAACGCTGTCTGATGGAACAATAGACTATTTTGTCATACGTCTTATTTTATTTTGTATTGATTTCACATTAGGGCGCAGTTAGAAGTTGTTTTTGGGGCTTTAACGTAAATTACATTTATTTAAGTAGATCGCGTTAAGGCAAGCATGTTAAAGAAATTGAAAGCTTTAATGCAGTTACAAATTTACATTCCCAATAAAAGTAACTAATTTTATTATGAAGTAGATCTATAAATCTTTTCAGGATTTTTACGAATGTATAGTACAATTATTGGGAATGGTTAAAACATAGTTTAAACACCGGTATATTTTTAGATCAATTACGAATAATTCCCGTTTGCGTTTGAAGTGGTTTTCATTTTGTTATATGACATGCTCGGAAATTAACCGAGCGAATTCATTATAATTTAATTATTGATTTATGTAACTACCGTTTGGATTTGTTATTGCCCATGTGTGCATTTTCACCTAGAGAGATTAATAGAAAAAAAGTCGCGTAACAATACTTTGACGAGAAAATTACTAGTGTCGGAGTTTTTCGACAGCAAACATTTGCTTTATGTTTATACAAAATTAATTATTTCCAAATTGTAATTAGTTTTTGTAGTTGTTGGCGTTTAAATCAATTTATAATTATAGCACTTGTTAATTATAAACCTATCAACGGTCGGCTTCAAATTCACAAATAGTGTTTTCGATGTCATTTGCACATGTATACATAACTTTAAAATTTTCCTATTTCAAATTAAATATTTGCAACAGAACGTTTCGTAAGTGCAAAATAATGGCACGAAGGATGATATTTAATTGTTAAGACAAGAAAACAAACAAATAAATTTTACACGATTTTTGAAGACCATAACTGCTCCTTCGAGCGATGAAAACCGAAAAATTTCACAATATGTCACACCACACGTTTTCACACGGCATCGATGTTTCCCAGCTCAACGACCGATTTTAGACGGTCTTCTTTAACTTCATCCCCAAAAGTTGCAACGTCCTCGAGCAAGACCACGTCGAGAGTCATAATAAATTATAAATCAAAATAGCGCCGCAAGTCAAATCGTTCTGAGTACGTATACTGTCAAAAATGTTAAACTTTAAGATGGCACCGTCGTAGAGAATATATAAATGTAATATATAATTATTTTGTGCTCAGGTTTTTTTCTAAAAAAGTTCATGCCAAGAAAAATTAGGTTAATTTGACACTAAAACTATCCCATAAAGTTCTAAAAATTTCAATAATCTAACAGCTTCGACTTAGTTCCTCTACTAATTGTTCACAATTTATCACAAATTTAAGACGGCTCCTCTGACAATGAAAAATGCAGTCGTAACTCATACAAAAACAGCGACCCATCTGTGTCACTGGTGGCAAATAAAATCTGCGCATACTTCCCACTCGTCCGATTTAGATTAACTCGATCGGGATCTTTTATTATTACTATTAGTTTGTTTCGGGTGGATTCGATGGTCATAAGTGACGCCGAGTTCTGGTCTCGGGGCTGACTGTCGTAAAGATCGGCAGCTTATTCCTGAAAGCTGTTTACTTTTCGCTTTAAAGCTCAAGTTTTCTTGTTATCTCGCCACTTCATTTGTCTGCTCGCCCAGTTTTACAGCAAGATATTTTATGGTCCCCATACAATATGTGCTATATTCCTAGACTGGTTCTAATTTTAAAAATTAATTTTAAACTCCATCAAAAATTTATTGTTTACTTAATATTTACTTAAGCAATAATAATTCTATCTTTTTGTTCTAGGTGAGTACACCACAACTTCCTATGTTTTTAAGAATGTCTTCTTTCGGTATGTATACTCTTATTTTTTTTATAACTGATCAACCTTAAATAAATTGAATCAATTTTTCAAATATCTTCTTGTAAATAGTTTAAGTTATTAAAAATATTTATTTTTAACAGCAAATGATTTGTTATCAAAGTTTGCAGCCCGATAAATATTTTCCAGTGAGATGTGTCAGTATATGTAATTTATTTACAGAGCGTCGAAAACCCGAGAAAAGTTCCGTTTTATTAAATATTAAAAAAAAAACAAAATGAATAAAATACATCTCAGAAGCAAGCAGCGTTTTACTAGGTAACGGCGAGAGGTGGAAGAGACAAATTATAAAAGTTTAAAATTAATTTTTATACGGACGCAAACTAGTTTGATTTCGGAATTTTTACGAAAGGAAAAACATTTCACCTCTCGTTATTTGATTTCGCTTACATCATCGGCCCTTGACAAGGGTTCGTTAAAAAAAAACTGCGTCGTTATCGACAATTTATTTCGAAAAACCGTCTCTATCTGTTTTCTCCCTCTGTTATCTCCGCGTGTCGTGCTCCTTCCCAGTATATGTGTATCGATTCCTATAATTGGCGCTTCAAAAACAAACGCTCAGGTTGTAGGAGCGTCCTCTGTCGCCGCGTTTAACCCCTCCTTCCCTCTTTCGACTGTTTTGTCCTGAATAGATCCTTGATTACGTCACGGTGTATATGCGAGGTTATGTTATGGGAAAAGACGCGGCAGCGAGAACAAACATACTTAATGAACGTCACAAAATATCATTATGCTACAAGTACTCTGCGGAATAAGGGAAATGTTTAGAAACATCATATTAATAAATGATAAGTTTGGATTTAATATTATGATGTGATTAGCACCCTCTTTAAAGTCTCTGAATTAGCAGGGCAATTAATTTTGCGCAATTACTAAAGCTTCCTTTTGTGGAAAAATTATTTTTAAGCCCTCTTGCATTTTCTGATTAATTTTAACAAAATATAAAAAAAATTCCTTGTATCTAGTTTCAAAAGGAGCATCGAATGCGTGGACTATCTACATATTAATTTCAGTTATGTTGAACTAAAATTTTGCAGTAGTAAAGTTCTTGCAACAAAGTATATGCTTATGATGACTGTTTGAAATGTTGGTTACAAGCATACCAATGCAATGTTTATTAAATACCGTAAGAGGATTTACGACAAAACCACCAAACTATAAATACCTATTAAAATTATGAAACTGGAATTAATAACTCGACATAGAAGCTATATGAACATTGAGAGAATAATTTAAATGCTATGTGTGTGAATTTTTCAGTATAAATCCTGATTAGTGGCAATATTGTAACTTCAGTAATTAATCATAATTGGGCCGTATGTTATATTTTTACGACTGTGGTATTCAAATAGTAATAATTAAACTATAATATTGCCAATATTTTTTTATTAAACCATCAAACTTTTCGTATCTATTATCCTTGTATGGATTATGGATAGATATTGATTATCTCCTCGAAATCTGAATAGAAATATTTAAAAAATATTAGATTAACTTCCTTTAACTTAAAAGTTATGCATATTTAAGGAGTTTCTTGCTTTAATAAATGCTAATAAATGATTTTTTCACCTTATATTGCTTTTATATTGACCCATCAATAAACTATTTATTGTGTTCAAGACAGGTTCTTTAAAGTAAATTTCATACTGAAATTCAAATTGGAACTAATCAACTTCACAAAAGAATAAGTATCAACTTAAATATAGTTTTAAATCTTTACTCAATCTGTTTCAAAGTTTTGCTTTTAATTTAAACTAAATTTTAAACTCGTCTCTGCCCCCCCTTAATCTCTGGTGGCCTTTTTAAGGTGTAGTTAACTATATCAAAAACTAAATATGCTAGTTGAATTTCTAACAACAATATAATGCAAAGAAGTTAATAGTTACTTAGTAGATTTGCGATGCCTTCTTTACAAACAATTTACATTTATGACGAAGGTATCGGAAAAAATGTAACTAATAAAAACTAATCAGCTCTCAAGATTAATTAAAAAAGCTTAAATATAAGATTTCAATTCGAAACTTTAAATAGTTGGTGGGCACAGATAGACAGAACCCGGTACGGGAAAAAAGTACAGATAATACTTTATTATTTTTTTAAATATATCCAAAAAGGAGTATTACTTATATTACTTATTTTTTCAAATGTCTTACATAATTATTTCTTTTTAAAGCCCAAATTATTTTTGTAAAGTCAGAACTCACTGTAGTCCGTTGAGTATACCAATTCAATTTAGTGTTTATTAACCGACTCTACAATGCATACATTTATTTTCATCAAATTATTATTATATACCTAGCAAATCACTCCTTTTACAATTCATTTTATTTTGATTTATTTTCTTTATAGAAACACAGAAGAATCATCGTCAAATTAATTAATGTATAAAAAAAAGACATACACATCATTCACATCAATTATTAGTGATTTCTAGCTGGCTTACGATATTAATATATTATTTATTGGTATATTTAAATAATTACAATGTTTAATTCACTTAAATGTAAATTACCTGATCTCCTCAACCAAGTCTATTTAGCTTTTTTGAACGAATATACGAATTTTACAACAAAATGAAGGATTACGAAAATTAAATTACTTCTTCGAATAATATCTAAACTTTATAAATATCACCAGAAATTTCTTTCGAACGTATTCATTAAATATGAAAGAATATACCGAATGACAAAACTACATACTTATAAATATTTAAAGTCAAACCATTGGTACTACTGAGTAGAATCAAAAAGAGGCAAATCTTGTATATTTTACAAACGCCGACATACATAATTGCTTGTAAACGTCGGAAAGTTATTCATAAAAATTATTATTATTATTATTATTAAATATTTTTCTATGGGGACAGCTGAAATTTCTCTAAAAGATGTAAAAGATCAACTACCAAAGACTGCAAATTATCTTCTGTTCTGAAATGAAATAAGCTCAGCTTTCACAAAATAACATTATAATTCATTCTGTTTAGGACCTTTGTCAGTAAAGATCACATCCAATGAACGTCCTTTACTATTTCGAAAACGTCCTCCCTAATTACTAGCAAAATACAACCCCTCAAAAATCAGTGTTGTTTTGATATTTTATTTTTCAGCTTAAAGTCATTTTATGGAAAATAATATGTATCAAAATTAAATAAAAAATTTTATCCGCTGATGATCGGTTGAAAAGATATTTTCAATCAAAGCTTTGGCCTTGTAAACTAAAGACAATATTATTAATTGACAAGCTCTGATTTCTTTTTTAACTGTTGTGCTGTATGAGCCTGGAGTCGAGGCCCAAGGGTAATTAATACTTTTAAAGTTTGTGAGGTACTACATATAACACACAGAACCCACGGTTTTTTATCACTTAAAAACGATGAGGCATTGAACAGTTTTTCCCAACCAGAAAAGTCATGACTTGCTTCAAAGTTCAGTGCCTAAACACACTACGACACAGCATTTTCGCTTTCGGACTTAAAATGAGCCAATAAAAAAATTTTTAGTATTGAAAAGAAAGTCCGTTTACTCACCATAATTTCCAAATATATATACAAATATATATATATATATATATATATATATATATATATATATATATATATATAAATTTTTTT
>JAUIMW010002166.1:0-11105 GCA_033557785.1 Enochrus cinctus | reverse complement strand
AAAATGTTATTTTTTGATAAAAAGCTATTTAGCCGATTTTTTATACATTTTTCTAACAGTTTTGCGAAATTATTTATGAAAGTTATCGGTCTGTAATTATTAAGCACTGTCTTTTATGTATTGGTACTATTACAGACTCCTTGAAAACCTAAGGAAAGCAACCACTTGAAATTATTAGGTTGAAGATATGTACTAATGGTTTTAAAATGTTTCAGTAATTATATTACTTTTATGTCCCTCGCCCTTAGAAAATTCCATTTTGTATTTGATGCTGAGTTTTTTATTACTAGAAATACATTTGTCTTGCTTTTATGTAATATTCTCTGATTCATGAGCTTTCTAGCAATACCAAATAAACAACTTATTATGGATGGACTGTATAAGAACGAAAACTTTAAAGCAGCATGCAATCCCATTAAAATCAATGGCATTTTAAAACGTCACTTTATTGAATTTTTGACATTTAGGCGCACCCTTAACAAAGTTATAAAGCAATTAATTATTATTGATATTTTTTAGTTTGCACAGACGAGTTATTATCGGATAATGCAAACATTAGTACAAAAAATATATATTTTCAAATTTCTCTCTTCCTTGAAGAGGGCTACATTTGTAAGAAATTTCCATAGGCCTATACATAATAAAATTATCTACATATAATTTTGCATGTACAATAAAAAAAAATCCGTGCTTTATATTTAAGATATCGTTTTCTTTGTCTTCACATAAAATTTCCAATAAGTGTGCATTTTGGCAAGTACCAGTTCTCAGTGAAGGTGTGTATCCGGTTGCATTGGCTACTAGTCAAGATAAGAAAGGAATTTTAGCCGTAGACGAAACATTGGCAGTAATAGAGTTGATAAAGAAAATTGTTTTTATTCTACCGTACAAACTCATTACACTTATTGATTTCGCATTGTATGCATCACTGTGAAATTGATTGCAAATTTTTGTGTTTATTGCGGAAACGTTTTACTTTTACGGTAAAGAAAAGATTTACTCAGTTTTAATTTTATTGTTATATATTTTATTTTGCGTATACAATATTTAAAGAAGCAAGATTTTTATTCTTTTTTGATTTAAAGTGTTTTTAATTGGCCATACAATTCAAAAATTTCATCCTACATTGTCACCACATTTCTCAGATATTGTTACTCAAATTTTAATAATTTTTTTCAAATTATTTTCATTTACTATTATATAATTTATCTTAACAATAAATTTAAAAGATTAGTTCTTTATTGACCAATTTGTTGAGACAATTAAGATTACTTAAGCATTCTTAATATTTTTGATATTAAAAAAAAATTGTTACTTTTCTCTGTTATGAAAGCATATACATAAACGGTTTAGTCTTCAAAATGAACAAGTAATTTTGTTTCCGAAAATTCATGTAATCTTTGTTTAAGTTTTTTTAAATTATCCAAATAATTCAAAAATGTTCACCCTATATCATTACCCGACATGATTCTTCTTGTAGTTGCTTTAACAAGTGTGTTTTCCAACAAAAAATTTACAAAATATTTCTACCGGTTTTTGGAAAAATCAGTACAATAGATGCAGCGTTCTCAGCTATTCAATTTTTTTTTTGTGTTCTGGATGTGAATTTTTGTCTTTGCACAATTTTTTGTAATACTATTTTAAATTTTTCCATCCTTTGTTTTCGGAACTTTATATTTATGAACATGATATGTTATAAAACAAATGAATCACTAAATGAATCGTTTCTGAATAAGCTATCGAGTGTTGCGTCTTCAGTTTTAAGAAATCAAGGGATCGGGTCATTAAAAATTGTGCATACAATAGGTGATTTCATTTGCCTTTAGTATTGATTCACTTTGAACGGAAGAAAAATTTCAAAACAATCATTCATTAATCATCCTTAACTAATCAGTGAGTAAACTGTTATCCTTCTTTTCTAGGTAGAGTTTAACGTTCTCACTAAAAAATGGTAAGTGTTACGATTTAAGGGTTTGATTTAATTTCTTTTTTTTTTTCCGTTTTTATATAAAAAGATTCTGACAGTACTGTGACAATTAAATTTTGGGACCCACATTTAATTTGATGGTACGTGATAGAGTTAAAGTTGTTCTCTTCATCTTAGCAAATTTTTTTATAATTTTATTCTATCTAAATTTTTATTCTATCCTTTGTTTTTCAAACAAGCTGTCGAGCAGCACATCGTTATCAATAAATAAATAATCAGTGAAGCGGTGCCAAAACACCGCAAAAATTCCAAAAAAAATAGTTGTCCGCATTGATTTTTATTTTGTTTCAGAGAACATATTAACTTTTCTTCAACATAATGATGAAGAATCATGGCGGAAAGTATATACTACAGCCAAAGTGAGTATAGCCGTTTATCGTGAAGTGTTAATTTTTTTGATAATCTCGTTAAGTGTTATAATTTAATTTGAAAAGTGTTCTTTGATTTGTATCCCGTAACCCATTGCGTTATTATTAGTTGATGACCAGATCGAGGATATCGACTATGAAGGGTCGATAGAAGAAGATCCACGCATTATGAAGATAGATCACAGTCGTTTGCGCAAAAGCACCTCTGAGCCGCCAGCTGAGTGCAAAGTGCTCATCGATCGGCTCAAAAAATGTAATCGAAACCAGTTATTGGATGAACTTTCTAAAATAAGTACTTGGACGTTCGGGAAATGTGAACTTGGCCACTGGAAAGAGGTTTTGGTGCTTTTTGATAACATTCTCGAAGAAGCTACCGAGCCTGACCCTGAAAACAAATGGCATCTACATTGCGACACCTACGAAAACTCCGTAAGTTAATTTATTGTTTTAAATAAAAATTACGTACAAACGAAACAACAGGTCAAGAGGTGCTTGTTCAAGCAAACTTATCTCTAAATTATAATTAATTTTACAGCAAAAGAAACTTCTATTATGGATTCTCCACTTCACTACCCTGCTCATAGAGCACTCATTCTCACGACACACCTACAAATCAATGGATCGCCTACTGGCTTTATTGACATCCAGCGATATGTCTGTCGTGCTAGGAGTCTTAAACCTTCTCTACATGTTCTCGAAAAGAAGCAACTTTATCACGCGCATGCAATGTGAACAACGATTAGCCTTAATCTCAAGACTTCACCACCTAGCTGAGGTATGCCTCTATTAATACCATAGTATCTCATGTTTTATTTACATAAAATATCATATGTATTTCCAGAGTTGGGGAGGCAAAGAAAATGGTTTTGGATTGGCAGATTGCTGCAACTTAAACAAACCTACCCCCCCTTCAGGAACAACCCTTCATTTCGAATTCCACAGTGAACAATCCGACAAAGATTCCAAAGATTCAAAGGAGCAAAAAGACGGTAGAGATAAGACTAAACAGAATATGACTTACATTCACGTAGAACATGTAGATCAAATAAGGAAGTCACCCGCCGAAATTATGAAAGGTCTTCTTTCTATCTATAACATTCCTGCTGATAAAGAGGTAACAAATATTCCCAATCAGTTTTTACTATAGTAATAGCGTTTCTTTTCAGATGTTACTTTTTACACATGTTCGATTAGCATATCATTTTTCCAACTACAAGAACAGACTACTCTGTGTGCAAGCTCGTCTTCAGGCCCTATCAGTGTTAGTTTACGCCAACGCTTTACAAGATTCCGCTCACACTCTCCTTTACAACGGGTTACTCGAAGAACTTGTAGAACTCATAGAACTAAAATTACCTTACCTAGTAGAAATACGTTCTGCTGCTCTTAGAACCCTAACTTCAATTATTCACTTGGATAGAAACCCACACTTTCCAAAGTAAGTTCAATTCAATAAACTTCTTATTTTTTACTTAACTATTCTTCGATGTTTTCTTTAGGAAACCTGGATCTAGATTGAATAACATCATTGATGTGACAGGTGCAAGCCAGTACCACGGATTCTTGCCTGTGCTAGTTCGCAACTGCATTGCATCCCTCACCACCCAAACCGATAAAGGAAAAGAAGGCGAGGCTAAAATGGAGGAAGACATAGAAATACCCGACTCAGACGTCCCAGAAGGCACAAAATTCATCCGAATAATGGAATACTACTCAGATATAGGAGTCTCCCAAATGTCTAGAAACAGCCGATTAAAATTCCCACTTCCTTTGGCCACAGCCTTATTTTCGTTTTTGTACCATCTTGCTTCTTACGAATCTGGTGGAGAAGCCCTCGTTTCTTGTGGTATGATGGAATCTCTGTTGCAAGTGATCAATTGGCACGGGGTTGAATTGGAGCACATAACGGTACATACACCACTCACATTTCACAAACAACCCTCAATAACACTCATTTCTTTTTCAGTTTGTTACTAGAGCTGTAAGAGTAATAGATTTAATTACCAACATTGATATGCAAGCCTTCTACACACATGGTGGACTACAAAGCTTCATAAACCGCTTAGACGTAAGTAACATAAAATTTTAACACAACTTGTACTTACCCAACCACCATTTTAGGTTGAAGTTAATCTATGTGTAAAAGAACATTGTTATGAATTCAAACAAAGCCAGGCGGAAGCAGAATTCGATAAACCCGGCCCATCTGAGTCATCTTCTTCTGAAGAAGAACCTGCCGCCACATTCGAATTCCACTACATACCGGAAAACGCCGGAAAAACTTGTTTGCCCCAAAGAGCAGCCCTGCTTAAGTCCATGTTAAACTTTCTTAAGAAAGCTTTACAAGACTCCACATTTGCCGAGCACATTCGACACTTAATGGAGGGAACGCTACCCTCCTCCCTAAAACACATAATTTCAAATGCAGAATACTATGGACCTTCATTATTTTTACTAGCTACAGATGTAGTAACTGTTTATGTGTTTCAAGAACCCAGCCTTCTATCCACGATCCAAGACAATGGTCTAACAGATGTCGTTTTACAAGCACTGTTAGTAAAAGACGTACCAGCCACAAGAGAAGTTTTGGCTTCCCTACCAAATGTGTTCAGTGCTCTATGTTTAAACACACGAGGATTACAATCGTTCGTGAAGTGCAAACCCTTCGAACGCCTCTTCAAAGTTCTTCTATCGCCTACCTATCTTTCGGCGATGAGAAAGAGAAGAAGTTCTGATCCTTTAGGTGATGCCGCCTCAAACCTAGGAAATGCCATGGACGAGCTTATGCGCCACCAGCCTAGCTTGAAAGTTGATGCAACAGCAGCAATCATCAAATTGCTTAATGAACTCTGTCAACTAGGAACCGACCCCAAGTATATTTGCTGGAGACCACATAGCAAATCCGAAGTTGCAACCGGGGTCACTCAAAGAGCCTCCAATAACACAGAAGGATCTTCCGATGAAGAAGATGATGATGAAGAAGAAGCTTCAACATCATCTCAGAATGGACAAACGGAAACCCAAGAGCAAACTCATTCCAGCGAAAAAACACCCATAGCTCTAACCGAGTACATTTTGAATGTTACTAAATTCGTTGATGCAATTTTAAGTAACAATTCAACCGACGACCATTGCCGAGAATTTGTTGCTCAAGGTGGACTAGTGCCTTTATTAAGAATCCTAGGTTTACCAAATTTACCTGTTGACTGCCCAGTTACAAACTCTGCCCAAGCAGTCGCTTCAGTTTGCAAAAGCATCCTCAACCTCGCACATGAACCCAAAGTTCTGGAACAAGGACTCTCCCAACTAAATGAAATTTTGCAGAAACTAAAACCACTCTACTCACATTTAGATTTACCTGGAGGGTCAAAACTCCTACACGAATTGGCTAACGCACCACATTTGGAATCAGCATTTAGTACAGCCAATGCAACTCCCTTGCTACATGCCATGGGAGCCGCCCACGGCTACGTCTTAATGTTTGTACATGTCTGTAGAAGCGGACAAAACGAAATCCGAACATTATCTTTGCAACATTGGGGATCCGAAGAAGGCCTTGCTGTACTCAAAGGCCTAGCGGAACTGTATACATCTCTTGTTTGGGAAAGCACTTTGTTATTAGCCTTATGTAGCGACGATGTCATACCGTCAGATTGCGATTTCGGGAAGGAAGACATGGAAAAACTTAATGTCCCACTAGAAAAGGTACTTACTCTATTACATATCCAGTATTCAAATATTTTAAATATATTTATTCCAGGTTGAAACAATTGGCGATTCCACAGGAAATGTAGCGTCCGCTATGGAAGCCTTAACAACAAACCCTCAAACCCCCATGGAAATAGATTCGGAGCTTGCAGCTGGATCGAAACCAAGTAATCAACAACTTAAATACATCAAACCCTTACTAGGTGCTTCTTCTAGACTGGGACGAGCTTTAGCGGAACTATTTGGACTATTGGTCAAGTTGTGCGTGGGCTCCCCAGTCCGACAACGCAGAGGCCAAAATATAGTCGCGACCCCAATGGTCCCAAGTCCTTACGCCAAATCTGTCGCAACAGCTTTAAATTATCTTTTAGCAAGCGGCCTCAACACGGAAAGGCTCCCACAAAGTCCCGTTGCCAAATTCCGCCTCACATTTTTAATATGCAGTGTGGGTTTTACTAGCCCTATGTTGTTTGATGAAAAGCGGTATCCTTATCATTTGATGCTTCAGAAATTTTACTGCTTAGGTGGGCAAGCCACCTTCTTCGAAACTTTCAGATGGGCGTTAAGTGCTGGAGGAACAATTCCACTCAATGAGGGACTAGAACATCCTAATTTACCTGAAGGTGAGTTTTTTATTTTTTCTTATTTATAAAAATAATATGTAATAACTATTGTTTTTTGTCAGTTGTAATTGAATTTAATATTTATAACTCATTTTCAGTTACTATTTCCGAGTTCTATTTTATATACATAACAAATAGAAACTGCTAAGTTGATTTCTTTTTTGGTTCTTCAAAATTTTTAGTTATTTTGTAATCACTTTTTTTAAACTTATGAAATATGAACATTTCTAATAGAAAAGTAAAATAAAAATTTGATTATGATATAAACACCTTCAAATTAAGATCATTTTCATAATTGCATTGGGTTGAAACGGAACTTCCCCTATTAAATATATATAGATTTGAATTAGAATTTTTTAAAGGGATCTTATTTTTACATGTACTATTTCCCCTTAAATTTATTGTTCTTGAGAACGGTACACCCGATCAATCTTAAACTTGCAAGTAATTTCTCTAATTCTAATTCTGCACAAACCTTATAGAAAGTTTTGGTTTCAAATGCACTAGAACATACTTAATTAAAATGGCATTGAATTTGAAAAGTTGTTGGTGGAAGCATTGAAATAAATGCAAAATAATTCAATATTTTATATAAACTCAAAGATATTGAAAAAATTACGTGGCTTTACTGTAGTTTTTTATATTTTATACATATCATCAGATTTGTTGAAGCTTAAAAGAGCATTTTATGCGTCACAAAACATAATTAAAAATAAAAAAGTAAAAATACCAAAGAATTTTAGAAATTTAAAAAGCAACCAGATTTTCAATTAGTATTTCAATCTTTTTGATTTAAATATATAAATTGTTCAGTACTGTAGTGCAGTAATCAAAGAGCACCCTGTTTCCTTTTATAGGTACCGGAGAATTCCTCGATGCTTGGTTAACTTTACTCGAGAAAATGGTTAACCCAAAAGCCATTCTGGATTCCCCCCACTTAATATCCAACAAAGGAACGCACGGAAAAGGTCCGGCTTTCGATCCCCTCAAATATTTAATGCAAATACAAAAACTTGCGTTTGAAGCTGTTATGTTGTTATGGGGAAGAAGACCTCTGCCGTCTTATGGAATTCGTATGAGTGAATCTATATTGTCAATCTTAAGACACATCATTCGTGGAGAAAAGATTATTAAAGATAGGCTTAATAAAACTGATGAAAAAACTGAAGGAGCAAATACTTCTAGTACTGCAACTGCTCGTGAAAGTTCTGATGTTAACAATGAAAATTTAAGGCAATTGATGGATATGGGTTTCTCACGTGAGAACGCTTTGGAAGCTTTATTACATACTTCTAATGTAGAACAAGCCACTGATTATTTGTTGTCCAACCCTCCTGCGTTACGTCCAAGTCAAATGGACATTGAAATGTCTGAAGATGATCAAGTCATTCAAGCTATTGCTATGTCGTTGGGAGAAGCTGGACCATCAACTGAAACACGTAAAAAGGAAGATTTGCCAGAAGAGCCAGTTATGCTTAGTGAAGAAGCGCTAGACCAATTTTCTAATGGTGCTCTCCAAGTTTGCCTAGATTTGATTGAAATCATACCGGAAGCAGTCTTTAGATCTTGTGATCTTTTGGTGACAATAATGAAACGTAATGGGAGAGCATTTAGAGATCAGTTGTTGGACCAATTTCTCCTGGAAATCCACGATATATCAACTGTACTTTTGGAGGAATACAGAGATAAGGAAACGAGTGACGTATTTTGTGAATCTGAAAACGCTCACCGTTTGGCTTATTTCATCCACCTGTACACTTTATTCTTTGAAGTTCCTAATTACTTTGATATGAGAGGGCCATGTGGATTGGCTGTGTATAGAGCAAGATTAGTACCTCGCTTGATTAAACTGATTTCTCTTGCTGAAATATATTTGAGCGTCAATAAGAAATCTCAAGTTCCAAAATGGCTGACACCTATTATTTTGCTACTGGATTCACTGGGCAAAGTTTCTACAATGACGCAAAGAAAACGCAATATGCATCTTGTCACAAAGAGAACTTGGAAGTGGTATGATGTTGTGTCTGGGAAATGGACACCCTACTCGCCTTCGAACAATAAAATTATTAACGAAGCTTATTGGAATGGTGAACAGACTGTTAGAATTACATGTGGTAGACGAAGATATACCATTAGTTTTTCTATGATGCAGCAAATTAATGAGGAAAGTAATAATAATAGACCTATTTCTATGACACCCCTTAACTTGGCTAATGAGAAATTGAGCGAGTCGTCCAAAGGAGAAGATTTTGAGCCTTCTGTGCAAGAACAGCAAGAAGTGGTTCTAACTGAAAAGGAAGAAAAACGATGCATTCCAATTGCGAACTTTACTAAAGAACAATCTGAGGAAATTGTGCGCAGTTGCGTGAAGCTAATGAACACGGACATAGACAAAGATACTTTGCATGCCATTTTGCGTTTGTGCCTGAGGTTAACTCAAGACTTTGATAATGCAAAAATATTCGTGAATGAAGGAGGTGTTCGTTGCCTCATACAGCTCAAAGAAAATATGACATTTAATGGCTTTAGGTCTTTGTCAACTTTGTTGATTAGACATACTTTCGAGGGGCCATCTACTTTGGCTTACGCCATGGAGAAAGTTATCAGAGGAAGAACATTGTTGTCGATACCTCCACCGTACAAAGAACTGATGTTTTTGTTACGACAGATAGGAAGTGCTGTATGCAGGAACAGCGATGTCTTTTTCGAAGTTGCTAAGAGCACTTTAAGAGTGGACATAAACAGCATTAGAAGAAGTGAGTAATTTTATTTATTTTTTTCAATTCAAAGTTTAGGTGTAAAGTGTAAAATATTTTATAATTTTATTTATAATGTTGCAGATGAGGAGACAGATCAGCGACTCCCCATGAAATCTGAACCATCCACCAGAACACAAGCTCCAATAATAAAGGAACAAGAGTCCTGCAGTGTGATTTATGATTTACTTAACGCTCTCATTATACCGATTGAGAGCAGCCAACAAGATGAGAATGTTGGTGATGAGCCAAAATCCAACCAAATAAGCCCAAGTACTAGTTCTCAAAGTACTTCACGTGAAACCATGTGCCAACGAGCCAGTGACTTACTAAGTAACAATCCTGCTTCGAACGATATCCTGAACCTTGATGGACAAGATGAATTGAGAGTAAAGATTACAAAAACGACTACTGATTCCGGTGAATCTAAAACTGATGAACCAGCCACCAAAAGACCCATATTGGCTAAACATTGCATACTGAAGATTTTGGCGGATGCTGTAGTTTCGTACTCTGGAATTGCCAAATTAATTACGGATTATAATTATAAAGCTAAGCAAGGCGAACATGTAGTGGAAGACTGCACTTGCTTGGCGTTTTTGTTTGACAAAATATTGCCGATGGTCGAAGGGGTTTCCGACAGAGAGTGTTCCATGATGTGTCGCAATTTAATATCTGGTATAGCTTCGTGCAATCACTCCCCGGATGCACAGGCTGCTTTAGTTACAGAAGTGAAGGCTGCCTTAATAAGAGCTTTATTGTTGCCTGAATCGTTTGAAAAACACACTAAACTCCAACATATTACGGGAATAATATTAAACATGATAGAACAATGCCCACCCGTACAACAGGTTAGAATTTTCAAATCTCAAACATTCAACGCACAAGTTAACAATATAGCAAGGTTAATGTTAAGAAAAGGCATCTTCAATGATCTTGCTAGAGTACCACATTTCCTTGATATGTCCAGCCCTAACTTCCCGATTACTGTTAACTGTGCTTTGAAACCAATGGAATGTCTTTCAAAAATAGTAAACCAGCCTATAACCGGGAACATAACTGGTAACATTACTAAGAAGAGGCAGAGACACAATATCGACGACACTGGAACAACCCACAGTGGAACCACGTCTACGGAAGCTACCAATGCCCAAGGGGAGGAGGTGGTTGAAGATACTGAAAATACTGAACACGACATTTCGGCAGTTGCATCTATGGATGGTAATCCAATTTCCTCCGGAGTGCATGATGATAATGTTTTGGAAGAAATTATGGAACAACTTTTAGAGCGAGGTCCTGATGGCAGCAATGGCACAATGGATATTGATGATGATGGAAATCTAGCATATGACCATGAACGAGATGCTACTGTGAGTAACACTTATTTTAATTTTTTCATTTCAAATTTGTTTCAATACCAATTAGTTTTTATTTTCTAATTCCTTATTGTCACTTCAGGAGGAACTTATGAGCACAGATTCTGGGGAATCTGAAGAAGAGGTAGATGAGGATGATAACGTTGATGAAAATGAAGTCGACGATAATGAAGGTGAGGAGAATGAAGAGGACAACGAGGAGGAAGATGAAGACGAAGATGAAGACATGGATGAAGCAGAAGAGGACAATTATGATGAAGATTACGATATAGGTATGGTATAATTTG
>JAUIMW010002165.1:0-11107 GCA_033557785.1 Enochrus cinctus | reverse complement strand
ACGTACTTCTTTGAAAGTTTTTCCTTCGTCGATATAACGTTGCGCATATGTTGTTTGGACAAAAGAACCTCTCGCCTCAAGAGTTTCACCTGTCAAGAGAAATCGCCCCAGCATCCAGGCAAAAAAGTTCCCTTGAGAACGGTGGCTGACCAAATCGACCATATGGAAATCACTCCTTTCCCCATCGAAGAGGGAACTCGGCGCCACGAAAAATAATTGCCAAGATGTGCACCGCGAGAGCTTACAATCCCCCCCACCCCGATCTTCAGCCCTAATTGGGGACGTGAAAATTCCAACCGTGTGCCTGGTTGAATGCGTACTGACTTTGAATGCTTAGTTCGCATCAGGGAATCTGCATATTTCAGTAGAGCATTGTAGGAAAAGTTTCACCGGGAGTGCCAGTCTCTCGGTTAATCTTGGAGGTTCTTGAAAAGGGCCGCCCTTAGTGTTAAGCTTGCGGTATTGAATAAATAAAGACTGATGTTTTGTCGGCGCGGTTCTTTTGATTCGATCTGGGACTGAGGCCTGATTTTATTTTCGGACGTGACGACTTTCCAAGTGGAGCTAATATGTTTTCATTTCTTTTTCTCTCTAATAGGCATAAAAAACAAAGCAAATTACTGAAATTTCTTTGTTGCATGCGTACGTTATGATCCATCAAAGAATTAACTCATCAAATTACCAACAAAAAAACACAGCACGCAAACATATTAAGAGTTGTTTACATAGTGATTAAGGCTATTAATTATAGAAATAATTGCATTTTGGAATACGAAACCTCCTAATCGGCAGGACGCGGTGAGGCGGAAGGAAAGACGATATATCATATTACATGACCGAAATTGTTAGCCATATCCAGCCATCATTATGCCTCGCTTTAATTAGTCATGCCAAACCGAAATTCACACCCCCCAATTAACCCTAATTCGATCAACGCGACACTTTTTAATTTAATCATTTTTCACTATTTTTAAATAATTAAAATTTAATATATCGCGAGCCTGAGCAAATTAACAAATTCCTTATAGAATATAATTTTTTTAATTTTTCAAGACAAACTAAATTACCAACAGTAAATTCTGTAAGCGAGGTTGAGCGTGGATAAGCGAGGCTGAGCGTGACTGGGAGAGTGAGGCGCACTGTGCAGCGGTGACTGTACGTATCTATATAAAGTGTAAAAGTAAGGTAGGTGAATAGTTGGAGGAATGCAAAATATCCTTAATGCGAGAAAAGAAAATTAAAATTGTATAATAGCGTGGAAAAATCCTTGGAATTTCTAGCGCTGTCTTAGTTTGCCGCCGGCGTTTCCGGCGGGACCGTTTTCATTTGGGAATTGCAGGTTCATAAACATCACTTCTAAATTAATTTTAAATCTGTTTGACGTCCCGGGACGGAAAAACTTGCCGCCTTAACTTTTAATAGAATCGTTTGGAACAGCTCAAACTTCGTTTTGATAACGGAAAGTATTGCCTTTCTTTTCTTTGTTCTTTGTTTTCCTTTTTTTGTTCCACTTCCCTTATAAAATTTACGTGTTTCACATTCTAAGTTTGTTTAAATAAAGTGTTGTATTTTAAAAAATCTAATGTTTTTGATTTCACGGTTTAAATTATTCATGATAATGAGATCTGCTGTAGCCTAGCTAAATTTTTGTTTACATTTATTAAGTGTTAATAGTATCTTAATATCATAAGTTATTTTCAAAATGTTTTCAGACAAGAATTGTTATATAAATATATATATAAAAAAATATTAAAACTTAAAAAATAAAATTTCAACTTGATTCTCTAAATAGTTTAACTTTTAGAGAGGACACAAACAGTCAGAAGAGATCCTGCCTGATACAGTCGGAATAATTCTAATAAATAATTACTACCTTTGTTAAAAGAAACATGTAAACAAATACAGCTCTGTTCGACTTTTCCCAAACATTCACGTCATGTTTCTAAGTAGCCGTTACCTTTTGTAACTTTGTTGATTTAAGACTTGTCAGTCTTTGTCACGGCCCATTAAGAATGGGTTTGTATTAGGGTCACTCGTTGGCAAACATAACAACCGGCTAATTGCCTTCTCTCGGCTTTAATTGATCGCGGCGGAAATTCTGAAATTTCTGGCCAAAGCGGCGCCTGTTAGCGCGTTTTCCTTCTGCAAACGTATTTTGTGCAAGTGCATTTGTAAACTCACTGTTTAATTCTTCTAAAATGGACGTTATCCACCGCACAGCTGCGATCCGGATTATAAGTCTCCTAGAGTGAAATAAAAAGAGCACCTCAAGCGGGTCGTCGAGACGTTCTTCCCAACTAGCATTGAGGAAAATCCTGGAAATGGATGAGAACGCTCCTCGGGACCTTGATACGTGTCAACGGCACGCACGATTGAACAAGGCCGTGATTTATTGCCTCCAGACTCTCACTCAGCTACTGAGTTCTAATAAAACAGGTAGGAAGATAATAAAATCAAATGCAACTAAAAGGCTACAGGAGAAGAGAGTTCGTTTCCTCTCCAGGACGATTTCTCGAGTTTCCTTTCCCGGCTTTGCGACATTGCAAACGCTTCGATCACATCCGCCATTCTGCTAGATGTCGACGTCTTCAACCAGTCAGTCTGCTTTATTTGATGAAATGTTGATTGAATGAACTTGTGTGTTACACATTGATGAACCTGTTTGATTATTGTAAGTTGCTTTACTTGTGGACAATCACTACTACGAGTACGGTTATAAAAAGTGTAAAAACAAAAGGATATTATCAAAACAATCACGTATGAAGGGAGGGAAACGCTTTAAGGCCCATGATGTATGATTTGCAGTGGTGTTTTAACTGTGCGCCAGCGGGCCAATTTGCTAAAGGGTGCTTGTCCTTCGTAACGTGAGGTTATTAGCAGGTCCCCATGCAGGTCACGTGGTTCCATATTCTAATACGTATTCAAAATATGTCGCGCACCGAATGTGCCTCGTCCCTCCCATGTCGACCATTAAAACTCAACAGGTTCGTTGTTGGGAGGTGCAGATGTCGACATTTCCAATCGTTGTGCATCTAGGTGCCTCCGCTTCCCAATTTGCTTAACTACCACTCGAACCCCCGATATGTGACGTGAATATGACGCTCTAGACCCTCCGTAACGACTACGGTGGCTGGTAGATTGCAAGAGGCGAGAAAAATAAACAAAAAGAGCGTCTTTATTTCGAACGTCAGTTTTGATAAAACGGGGCGAGCTGCAAATGACTCGCGATCCGGGAACATCGTTGATTCTTTTGTTTTCCCCGCAACACAGAGAGAATACAATTTCCCTTAGCTACCCCGGCGAGGATCGCATCTGCATAAATATGATGCAGATGACGTGCATTACAGTTACACCGAATATATCATCTAGAGTTCCTCCCAGAGAGGAAGGTTTGTTGTCATTTTTTATTGGGCTGGCAACTGTATATTTTAATTTAAAAATCCACCATAACAACACCAGAAACGTACTCATCCCCAGGAAATTGAGAAATTCTGAATATTTTTATCAATTTACATCGCACGCTGGAATGTACGCTGACTTTAAAAATGCAATAACTAATTCATATGGAAGGTGGATGAAATTTCAGGGAGAAGTTGTCGCTATTAATACACGTAGAGTCGACTTGATTTCATATGTCACGTAGGGGATGAAATAATGCATTTTGTATTTTTATTCTTTTTACGAAACTATTTTACCTCCGCAATGTACCGCAGTATATGGGCTAGCAATCAAAGTCAACAATTTTATGGCGAGATATTGAAGTGGATAGGATTTCGACCCCAAGTGTAGACACACCCCGCACCGTAAAAGATCAGCAATGCTCCTAAGCAAATAGCTCGTAACGTTTATAAATCAATGTGCAAGAGATTTTGTGTAGGGAGGGGGAGTAAATGTTGCCCATCAACTACCGTCACGCAACAAATGGGTCTCAGTTTAGAGGCATTAAACCTAATCTATAGGGTGCTTGTGGCTCCACTAACTCCCAATTTTCAATCGCGTGCTCGGCTGAGGGAAGTGATTTTTTCCTAGATAATGTTCGATCATTTTATTACTTTTATTTATGACCTCCACTGATAAAGTGTCATCTAAAATATGTCTTTAATCTTTATTATACTATACGAGGAAATATTGGACCGCTAACTTATTACTAAGTTTTTTTTATTTACTAGCAATGGGTTTCAATTCCAATTATTTTTTCAATTTGAAGATCTTCAAATCTCTTCATAGCCGAAGAATCATCAGCAGTCAAAGCGATTAAGAATTATAAATTATTAAAATTTTTGTCAAATATTTTATCTAAAACTATAGAGGAATAACAATATACAATTAAAAATTCGGTTGATTTCAAAAGTAAATTAAAATAATTTAATTCTACGTACTATTACTAAAAATTATTTGACTTATACAGGAGCACACGTAATAAATTAAATTATAATAGTTTCAAGACAACAATTGACGAAGAGATTTACAAGAGACGGTAACAGTATATACAGTGACTTTCCTAATGTTATATAACGCTTCCTTCTATGCAACCACTATTCACACTGGCTGCATAAATCTTTGGAAAATTATTTCGATTTCAAGCTGACAATTAAGTTAAAACGGTGGCCTATAATAATAAATAATTTTTATTACAATATGCATGTCAAAATAAAATTTAAAAAAAAACCTTTGAGAATGAAAGACGAAACTTTGTAGCTTGATTATTTACTATTAAATATTTTTTATTAATTAAATCAAATGTAATTGTTTCTATGGGTGGTGAGAAAAAAGCGACCAGAGGCTAAGAATAAATTTAAATGTAACCAATAATTAGTATGCAATTTTTAATTATATTTTTCTTTCTTTTCTAGGTAAGCGCAATGAATCAATTTCAATCATTTACTTTTTGGTAAGAATTATGTAGTTATTAATTATTTTTAAGCAAAGTTCTAGGTTACTTTGTAAAAGTTATAATAGTTAACAGTTTAAACGCTAGATAACTCCACTAACAACAAAATCGCGCCACCTGAATTCGTTTTTAAGGGGCTTTTTTTCTGTGCACCTGGCCTTTCTCGCATATTTCGAGCTCTTTTCGAAGCTGCTTGCTAGCACGTGTCGTGCATTTTTCTGCTACAAAATTTTCGGGTCGTTTTCATTTGAAAAGTCGCGAGTGTCGTGTTTTCCCATTTTCGTCCGAGATGTTGGAGACTCCATTTTTTCAAACCTTCAAAAACAATGACTTCTTTGACAGGTGAGTTTCTCTCGAAAAATGCGCAGCCATTTGTCTCTCGGCACATTTTTTGTCCTGCCCCCCGTGCAATCGGTTACCCGAAGCCGTGTTTTTTTAATTCCTGTGTGTTTTGGACTAATTACGTCGGTTAATTAGCTAATATTTGCGAGGTTTTATCAGTCCGCCGCGCACTGTTATTGATGACCAGAAATTTTCTGTTTTCGTTTCATTTCGGCGAACGTACACGTGCGCGGGCACGTAGCATTTGTTTATTTTATATAAATCTAACCGAAAAATATGTAGAAGGTATATTTTTCTCCAAAATATGAATAAATTTTTTATTTCCATTTCGTTTTTTAATAGGTTTACATTTATTTATTTTTTTACTCTTTGAAGAATATTTGGTACACAAATTTTAAAATTCACAAGTAAATTTACGTAATAATTATATTTTATTTATTTTATTTTGCATATTATTATATGAAAAATTTCCTGTAAGTTATAGGATTATTGTTTACTTAAAAATTAATTAAATTAAAATGTTTGTTTAAATAATAAATGAATAAGAATTTTCAAAATTCATTTATGGTTTTTAAATTAAAGTTTCTAATATTACAAATATCTAAATAGCCTTATTTTTATTTTTAAAATGCTGCTATCTTATGGAATTGATTTTTATAAACTCACGTACAGAACCAGTTTTGCAAATAATAGCCTTGTTTGTAAGGTTAGTTTTGTAATCAAAATCCTGGCAAAAAGCTGCGAATTCAATTTCCTTCACGCGTATAGTTTGAAATATTAACATCGGGGAAAACGGTCGGCAATCTTTCAGCACCTTCATATATAATCATTATTTGGCCCGAAAAGAAACAACAGAATCTATATATAGAAACGTCAAACGTCGGGCTATCGGGGAAAATCTGCGCCCAAAATACAAAGGGAATTGGATGAGGTGGTGTACTTTTTCTGGCATGAAAATTTATTTAGGAACCATCTCTTGTTGTCACCTCGATTTTTTTACGGCCACTTTGTTTTATTTGGACGTTACTTTGTCCGAAGTAAACGGTAGACTAGAGGAAAAGGTCAAATCCTTCGAGCGATGCACGGTCTGACAACGTTTCGTACCTTACCATTAGGCTGCGGGTAGAAACGTAATTGAACCCTTTCCCCTAGAATAATTGGATTATTTTTTAAGCATTTCTCCGTTAATGGAAAATATAATTAGTGGTCCCGTTCCATTAGAGTGTGGCCCTTTATTTATCGCACTACAGACTACAATTTCCCAGTAAATTGATGCACTTGTAGTCAACCAACTCAATTAAGAAACTCGACATTATATTTTCCAGTGACGATTTTAGATAAGGAACTCTCCTCCCCGACTGCTAATTAGAAGTAATTGAGAAAACGCCGCCCGAAAATATCGAGAGCAATTAGAAACGAATGGATTTTTCTTTGTTCCAATATTTTCACTAATTAATTTCGTCGATCGCCTGTTAAGAAGAGTCCTTTATAAATAAGTGGAAGCAAGTCGAAAAGAGCAATCGTATTAAATCGTTCGGAATTTTAAGGGTTTTACGGGGAGTAGATCTCTAAACATTGCGCAATTTGTAAGTGTGTAACGAGTATTTGCAACCGCCCCAACTGTTTTAATACGCTTTTATGGCTCCACCGTAAACTAAATTACTATAAATAATCATTTATGCTAGCTTGAAATGTAACATTTACAACGTAGAGTAAACCGGAAAGTTAATAATATTGCTCGCGTCCTGACTGGCGCATCTAGTTCTTTTTTAATTAGTTGAAATCTGAAAATACAGTTTAAATGTTATTTTTTACTTAAAAACTGAATTTAAGCTCCGTTACTTGCCACTTCGGGGTTTCAGTTTCAAGTTTTGCAAATTAAACAAATTGTAAACTGCCTGAGACCCAAGCTTCAGACTACTTTTAATTTATAAATACGTAATATCATTTTATTTATTTAGTTATTATTACAGCCTTGGTGAACTTATTTTCCTCAAAAATGTCACGATCTCGCACAGTACAACTATTATATTTTCTTTGGAATTTGGAAAACGTCCAAAAAGAGCACATGAAATGTTGAGGTTTGTTTATGTGTCTTTGTTTATGATCCTTAAGCTAAAATTCATAGTTCAAAATGCCTTATATAAATGTCTCAATAAAATATTCTTTGTTAATTTATTTGTCTAAATTTAACTTATAAACAAAAAAAAAACCTTTCCTCTTGGTTTTGTTATTGTGGCTAAAAGATTTTACATTCAAGAGAACAATCATTTTACCTTTAGTATTTTGGTATATCTATGGCCACGTAACGTCACGGAAGATTTTCATTAGAATTTTCTAATTTAAAAATTACTATAACTAAGGATGTAACAACACGCACTATTAAATATTTAATTCCCTTAAATATTTGCAATTTTATTTGGATTTTAGTCATAAAAAATTGACAGGTTGCTTGCGAATATGACATTTTCTTGAAGAAAATAACTTTACATAAGTTTTAGATGTTTGGAACAAACATTTCTTTTACTTGAAAGATTTGGTATTTTCGATTTGCGTGTTTCTTAATTATTTTATAAAAGTAAATTTTGTACCACAATAAATGTTTATTAATTTCAAACTATAGAATATATTCAAATAGGTACATATATCTCTTTGTTTAAGAAATGAAGGACTGTAATTATTATCTAAAAGCTCAAAATAATAAAAATATTATTTTAGATTTTCAGAGATTAATTGCCCACAAGTTTAATTGCGGAATAAACTTTTTTGCATATGAAGGGAGATTGAATCATTTGCCAAGATTGAAAGTGGAACAAAACTCACGACAAAAACTGTCAATTATTACTTTCTCACAACAATCCAATAATTGTTTCGATCAGTATTTCAAATTTTTCATCGATTAAATCGATCATCAACGATTTTCTGCAAAATATATTTGAAATATAATTGTTGTAATTTTGGCTCCATATCATTTCAAAATTGAGGAACCCATTCCACTTTTTAAACTTATTTATTTTTGTAATTGCCTTTTGACCTTGAACTTGAAAATATTATAATGTTTTGGCTTTTTTGTTTTCATAGAAAACATCATTTTTTAGACAATCACCTCCTCACTATTCAAGACCCCTGGACTAGCGCCCAATTAAAACAGTTTTTCACTTCGAATAAATAACCCGCATTCTCTTATTTGTGCACCTAAACAAGATTCTATCATTATCATTTCCAAATTTAGTGGTCAAATGTAGGATATAGTAACTTTTTAACAATATTGTATTGTTTCTAAGTTTACACATTTTTCCAAAACTTAAAGGTTTTATGCGTAGTAATCTTTCTTACATCCAAAAGTTAGAATTTCTTTGTCCTACTTTTTCTTTTTGTATTTTTTTATTGTTTCTGGATCTTTTTGTTTTTTATGTTTTCCCTTTGAAATATTTTTGCCATGTCTTCCTATTACTGCATCATAATCTGTTCCTTCTAAAGCACTTGATTTTTTCTAATTATTTATCTGATAGCAGTTTTTTTTTAACGATTTTATATATTTTCTTTCTATTTATAAATAAATATATAAAAAATATGCATAACATGGAACATATTATAAGTTATTTAACAGGATTCAAAAACTTCCTCGTCCGATAACAGACAACTTTTGAACTCAAAATATTAAAGCAATCTTTGTGGTTATTATTGACTTCATAGTACCTTAGTAAGATTTGTGAATTAAGCTAAAATGCCAGTTTGTATGTTGTAAGTATAAAAATCTGTTTTTTGTAGCCTGATTTTCTTCTTCAGTTACTATTTAATTTGATTGATTTTTTGCAAAAATTACAAATTATTTGTTCAATGTGTATCGTTGCCTTTTTTGCAAAATCGTAACTATAAATACCTGAATTTGCAGCAAGCTTCATCTACGTATTCTATTATAATTGGATATTTGTTAACATTTTGTAAAGCATTTATATTTTACCAAAAATTTTTTGTGTTGCATTATTAAGTTTTTATTTAAACTTATTACCATTTCTTATATACCACATTATGCTAGTGCGTGTCTTCTTATAATGATATTGGCTTGATTTTTCCACAAATTTAAAACACACAATATAATAACAACGAACGGTAAACAATCGCAAGTGATTTTGTTTCCAGTTGACTCAGAGATGCATGACGTATCTTAAATGTATGTCCAGTTTGACCAGATCATATGCTACTACGTAACAAAACTTCTAAAAGATGGCGCCAGTTACTAAAAGTATTACCAAATGTCGAGTTTATTAGAAAATGCAAACAAATCTCCTCAACCTTAGAAAATTTCAGAACAGTAAGCAATATCGGCATCATTTTATTGAAAATTAATTGATCTACAGCTTAAGACTCTTTATAATTTATTAAATTGCCTCATTTGGCAATCTCCGTGTCATTTTCTATTTATCCATTGGTTGCAGATCTCTTCCTTTCCTCGGACACTTGTTGCGTGGCGATATCTACAACTGTCTCCTTCTCTACATTCTGCATTATAGTAAAAATGGTAATCCACGTTCTTAGTGATGTTTCCTGTGATGAACAACAAACGGTAACCCCCCAGTCGATCAAGTTCACAGGCAATCTTCAACATTGCCAGCTTGGTCAGACCATATTCTTTAGCCTGATGGTTAATATCCGGCTTAGACGTGAAACTCGCCCTTGAAGATCCTCAATTTGTCCAAACTTCTTCCTAAAATTTGAAGTATTTCCATGTTCATCTTTAAATCTGCCGCCACCGAACCCTTGTTTGGTGGGAAGCGTAAGCACTTGGACTCTAAGTTTCTCTTTTTCTTGGCTTCCATTAAAGGAAGTCAAGCGATTTCTTTTCGATTTTAGCTATTTTTGCCTGAGTCAGTTATCCACTTGATAAATGAGTTTTGGGGAGTATCCTTTTCGTTGAGTCGCATTATACAGCTAAACTTTGTCCCCTTGATTGAAACCTCCAGCTTCAACTTTTGAATCAGTCTGCGCTGTAGTTCTGGTTTTTGGATTTTATACGCCCCATCTTTTCACACTGGTAGCACTTTACCCCGTTTTTTGGTTGATCCCTCTTCTTGCAATCTTCTAGTCTCCTTCTTCTTCCATCTGCACTTGTCAAGTTGTCGTTTGAAGACCCTCGTGCCGAAGGGCGGCACCTACTACGTCCCAGTACCTGGTGAGGTTCTGGCTGTCTATAAACGAAGCTATGTCTGAATTTTTCAGACACAAAGTAAAGTTTTGAATCGCGGTGAACTCTGTATAAAGAGTACAGGGAGTTTTCCCATCATAGTTGGGTAATTTTGTGATAGACTGTCGAGCAGCTGCTTCGTTTCCCGGAATAATCACTTTTCTTTGCTTCCAACTTGATTTTCCTACATTTTTTCTTCCACACCAAAGATTTTATTTTCCACATTGCAGATTCTTCCATATTACAGATTTTATCTTCAAATTTTACTTTCACTTTTTCGAGTTATCCGAACTTCGGGGACTTAGTAAATATATATCAAATGTTCCAAAAGTTGGCTTTTCAACAGCCTAAAGTCATTGTTCCGTGTGTTCATTTTTTCACTTAATTCACTGTTTTTTTTGTCTTTTTTATCAATTAACTCACTATTTTATCACGTAAATCATTATTTTGTTCTTTCAGTTGTTAAAACATGGCTGTTAAAGACAGTATCATTTCTTCGCCGGTGACCAGGATTTCTTTTGATGGAGCCACAGGCTTTTTGGGACGATTTTACTAACTCCTCACCTGACACCATTTTTACGAATATGATTTAATTAACAGGGTTTATTTACTTAATTTGTTTTGCACGTATTACTTTACAACTAAAGGTTATGTGTACAATTGCGCTTGTGATCCAAACTAAACTGACT
>JAUIMW010002164.1:0-11107 GCA_033557785.1 Enochrus cinctus | reverse complement strand
AGAAAATGTTTTGCCAAGACTCTTGTACTGGTACTATTTAAGTACTTTAATGCGGTTATGGTCACCCTTAACTTTCGCCAATAAAGGGATAATGGTCCAACGACCGTGGGCGTTATTGGCCGTTTTACTCGTATTAAAAACTATTATCAGTTTTCCGTTTGTACCTTTACTGATCGCGTTATAGTCGGATAAACGGGAAACTTAAACTCTATGTAAACGTGGTCTCAATGTGCGTATCTTCTGATTCAACAGTCGCACCGAAGATGATGTGGTACCTTAAATCTATCTCGATACAGAAATTATCTTTTTTATTGCAAAATTCGCCATTCATTTTCTTGTTTTGAACGGTATTGTAAGCTAATATGTTGATTGTTAAATCTAAACTATTAGAAATTTTAAACTTTCCGTTTTTGGGTATTCTTAAAATAATTCATATGATTATTCTGTAATTTGCAATTAAGTATATAATAATATTTACGATATCGTTTCTAAAATCGATTTTACGTATTATATAAACAATTAAAAAAAATAAATTATTTAAAATTTTTTATTTTTAACGATTCCGCTAAAAAGTATTCAATTCTAAACAAAATGTTGAAAACCAGAAATAACTTCATAAAAGTAAATGTAAGAAATATTGCTGCTAGACTTCCCTCTTAGTGAAGGCATGTTGGAAAGGGGAGACAAATTTGAAATACTTAGATATATTTTATTGTAAAGAGCACACACAAACACTTTTGAAAAGTTTGATAACATAGCTATGGGTCTGTAATTGCGAATGTCACTTTTGTCTCTGAATTTAAATTTGGGACAAATGCGGAAATGAGGAAATTTAGTTGTTCGCAATGATAGCTTTAAAATAATAACAGGGGCTCTTAGAACACACTCGCGCAATCACAAACAAGGAAACTAGGTACCAAATCAGGACCAGCACTCAATAAGAGTTTAAAACGTCTCTAGGCTACACAAACGTCACTCACAAATCGACAAATTGAGAATATTATTGGAATCGTTTCTACATGTAGAAGTGGTAGATAGAATATATTCGCTACTAAAAAATTCAGCGAAACCCTGAAATTTATTACTAGAAAATGTCAGACTTCCATAGAGGTCATGTGATATGGGACACAAGAAGCAGAATTTAGATTTACAAATTTCCAAATTTTTTTAGGATCGCTGAGAAGATAATCTTCGGTATCATCCACAAAGTAGGTACCACGAAGCTTCTCATTATATTCAACATCAATGCATGAAGAAGCAGAAGAAGATCTATTGAGGTGAAGAGCCTGTATTGCGAAACAAAAAGTGGTATGATGCAGATCCTCAGCCATAAAAGGTTGAAAAGCCCGTGCCACATTGATCTGAAAAAGTAAGATTGAGGCCCCTACCATTACCATTCAAGTTAGTTTTAGTTACCGACCCCACACCGCAAAGCACGTATACATTAATTACAACCATACTCATTGGGGAAACGTTAATCAACACTCCTATCACATCGACACAAATCGGGGAAAACTTCTATGCCAAACAAAATCGATCGCACAGAAAGCAACATCACCATCCACTGTCAGCAGCACAAATCACATTACCATCAGACATAATAATGAATTAATTAAAAAATAATCATAACAAAGGAGGCACTAGGAAAACTAAAATTCGTAAATCTCACAATCATTGGTTGAATAAGCACGCATAGAGGGATAAATAACCATAGAAGTATATTTCTATTAAATTCCACAATGAAATAAATTATCAGACATAATAATTAATTAAGAAATCAATTAATCATAACAAAAGAGGCAATAGGAAAACTAAAAAATCACTGGTTGAATAATGTCCAAGAAAGTGATGGAGTGACCAGAGATTTTTACTGGTAGAGCGAAGGCATTTGCTAAAGGTAATTAGTGTTGCCTGTTTTTCCTTAATTTATTTAAGTATTACAACTCCTATTATTACCAGAATTAGATTTACATATCTGCTTAGGGGTCCCCAAATGCAAATTGTCTGCATACTGGATAAATGGCAGTTACGCCATTGCATGTAGGCACTCAAGTAACTCACATAACAAAACAATACTTTTACTCACCAATCTAATTGTTAGAGAACGCTTGGAATTACATACCTGCAAAATAAATCACAATTAGTACATGAGAAGTTCAAATTATCTGAAATCTTATATTATGAGTCTTAGAGCATAGATTGTACGTTGAAACTTTTGGGCGCAGTGCAGAACGGAAATAACCCATTGTTCTTCTTTAAAAATTTTCTCACGCAAACAAAACAAAGAATTGTTCATTCGCACTTCTCATGAAGATTACCAGCGGAATAATTAATTCAAATTCTTATTTATGCTACGATGGTTAGAGTAATACACTGAAATGATATTCAGCTTTGAATATTTAAATATAACAAACGCAAGGCTTTATTTGGTTTGCGGGGAAGAAAAAATATTGTGTAAATTCTAGACACAAAAAGCGTTTCCTCATAAATTACTTAGCACAACACAAAAGTTATTATTATATTTCTCATTTAGGTCGTTAGGTGCAAATATTGACTTTTATTATTAACTTACTAAATTGAGTAAACAGCGCGCGCGGTCAGTGTACATCGGAGATGCGAAAATATCATTTAAGTAATATAATCAAGTAAAAGTTGGACATAATCACAATTCACAAAGGGACTTGCTTAATTTTTGGAAGGTTTATGGCGTATACATATTTAATGTGGGTCAGAAAAGACGACTGGAAAGGTTAAAGGCAGGACTACTTTTATGATTATGACTAATTATCTTTACTACCAAGGCGTCGTAAATTTTCGCATTACGGCATTAACTGTTTTTACATCTACTTTTCGTAATAATAAACAAAAGATATGGTGCCTAGACGTTAATATGTACATTTATAATTAAAGTCGTTACATAGTTTTATTATTGGGGGTGAGGTTAAAAGCTCATAAAATTAGGAACAGGCATGTCAATTTAGTAAGTTCACTTTTTGAAGGAAAGCCCTACTAATATTATTTTTATAAACTTTTATCTTGAATTTCATGCTATAGATATCATTAAAAGGGCTAAAAATGCCGATAACTTCGAAATATATCTTTTAAGATAGCAGAAAAACTAGCCTAGTAGATTTTTCAGACATCAATCAAAATTAATTGCCCATACTGTTTCTCGTTAATTATCAGATGTTTCATTTATATTTCTGACGTAGATTTATACATTTATACAGCAATCATAACGACTTAATTTAACCGGCATGGAAAAAAATAACAAATGGAAACAGAAGATTTGTTAAACTTTTCTGTTATTTACGATATACTTGCGCGGAGCGGCGTTCATATCTATAAACAATATAAAAAGAAATTGGATATGAGTGCTTTGTGTACAAATATATTTTTGGGCAGGCTCTTTTCTGATGACCATTTTTGCATCGTTTGCCTTCCCTACTGACCCGGAACGGGAATAAACCGGGCGCGGAGTCAGGTAAATTATTTCCCCAAAACCAAATAATGGTTTGTGGACAAACAACATTTGACCTAACTGATTGGGATAATCGAATTAATGGATTGGAAAGAGCGCGCGGGACAGGAAAGGTATGGATCGCATGCATTGGTACAGAACCATACTCAACATACAAGTGAGTAGTGAACATCGTTTTAATTGATGGACACGTTATAATTTTTGCCGAGCTGAATAGATCACAAACATTGAAATTTTCCTAATTGATGGATTATTTTCGTACAGTTCGTTTGTGGGGGAATTTATTAGTGTTGCCGCAGCTTTAACCGCAGAGTAAATGTTATTTCGCAGAGGTTTCGCGTTGAGCTTTATTACATTATCGTTCCTATTTAATCTTGGAGATATAGCACTGCACATTAATTAAATGTAATCGCAAGAAAAGAAAAAAAAACATTTTAATGGTGGGTGTGAGGAATAATATCCTTTTAATTTGGCGAGGAAAAAGTTGGTCGATTGTTTATTTTATTTCATGACCACCTGGAAGATAAAGAACACATATATTAAGTTATATTATATAAATAAGATCTACTGATTTTACTTTTTTCTTGTTTATCTTTTAAGATCACATAATTCCTGGAAAACTTTTCTGTAATTAAATTATATTTATTCCCAAAAGTATTTCAAACTTTATATTATATTTAACTCACTTACTCACTGTTTTAAATGCATTAGTAATAACTATTAGCGATTTCATTCTATAAAACTAAAAATAGAGATAATGGAGGTATAAAAATGACACAAAAATAGCCAATGCTTAGCGAATATCCGAAAATCAATATGCTTCATGTTTTACAATTATGCGTGGGACGTACTACTAAATATGGTAACCAATTCCCACTTAAAAGCGTCTGAATTAAACTATATAGTTGTATAGTCGTTAAGTGGTACACATAGAGACAAATACTTGAAATGATTTGCGAATAATGCCTTGCTCTTTTCACCAAATCCTATTATGCTGCGTTCAATTCGAATACGAATCTGCGATTTAAGACAGAGTCGGATTTTGCATGACTTTAATTCGTTATTATGTCTGAATAACCTACCTGCCTACGTTTCCCTATTTTGAAATATTCCGATGTGAACCGAGTATTCAGGGAAACATCTGTTACTGCGTAAATTATAATTTACTTCCAGAGCTAGGCATTTAAGGCAACAATGTAATATAATCTATGGAAATAGAATTTATTATAACCATATTATTTATACTTGCACAACAATGTATCTTTAGTAAAAAAGAATATTAAAATAAATGATGTCAAATTTACACAGTTATTTCTTATATATACAATATTGGTGGATGCGCACATATTTAGTTAATGCTAAACAACTCCAAATATGAATCGACTATTACAGCATTGGTCCCACAGATAAATATATAAACAACGATAATATCAAAATAACATCATACATTACTAGCTAACTAAAGTATACCAGATGCTTTAATTACTTTCACCACATGTTTTTCAACTTGTATTGTACAGAAAACAACGCCTTCCAAATAGATATAATTAAGATGTTTTATATACTGCTACAATTAAACAGCATATGACGTAACACCCAAAACAATTATAACGCAGATGACTAATTAAAATATAAATAACACAAGTGGGAACGTTTAATACAAATTGTTAATTTAATTGGCAAAGCAATTCTTAAAATGTCCTATTAAAAATTACAAATGCAGCACAAGGCAATACTGATTACCATTATTATTTTATACATGACAGCATTCTGTCAATATTATTGGAAAACAAGAGTTTGAGTTCTGCATTAATCAAGAAATTTGAATATGTCATGGCATATGAATTTAATGAATTGGTAGAAGCATATTAGGAATTATTGTTTATGCACCTGTTTAGATGACTGCACACGCTTTGATAATTGAATAGGACGCGTAAACATGATCGCACTATCATAATATATCAATTTACTAAGCCTTTGTTGAACAGCTGATCCTATACCAAATAATATGATGAGTATGTGTCATTGTGAGTATGCACTTCCATCATATCATTGTCCAATTATCTAGCTCCGCACGACACTTCGTCTATTTACTTTTAATAATTCCCACCGATGTTTACGCATATCTGTCACTGAATGTGCAAAGGTTATTATCTACATAATAAATCGTAATTTTGTTCGTGTCAGCCAGACACCGACGATTCGATAAGTCAGCCAGTTTTTCGTTTATTTGCTTTTCTTCCATATCGAGGAGCTAATGGACTGCCAGTTTTTCACAAACGCAGGGAAAAAAACATCGTGCGTTTGTAAAACGAAAAACTATTACATCGCGTGTATTCGAGGTATACGTCGGAGTCGGAATAAAATAATAAACGAAATACGTGAAATTTATTGCAGATAAGGGATTCTAAGAACAAGGTTTTATTATGAAAAATTGTTTAGACACATACACAGTTTTTAGGAAGCAGTTTTGTTCTAATGAAAGGGCATTCACCTGGCTCAATATTGAATAATTGTAGCAATATCGAATTTCCAATTATTACAAGTTATTTACATCTTGCGGTATGTGCCGTGGCTAAGTGTGGGCGATTGTTGAAATCGATTGTGTTGACAGTATATCAAATCACCTTCGTTTAAAGGTCGAGGGACTTAACGACCCTTTAAAAAAATATAAATAATCAAGTAAGTTTCCGATTAAATAAAATAATTAACTTAATAATATCAGAGGGATGTAGGCGTGTTGATTCTAAACAGCAATTTAACTCATCCCCCTAAAGGGAAAATTTAGCCTGAAAGGTTCTTTTGAAAGGATACCTTACCATTTCAGTAATATTTATTATTTTTATTTTTACTCTTTGTATATTGTCCATATAACCTTTTTCATGTTTGTCAGTAGTCACTATTTTCTTTGGTTCGTTAACTTCTAGAATGTTCTGTGGTTTGGGAAACCTATTGGTGGTTTTTTGTTCTAATAAGGTTAAATTGAGTAATCTCCATTTGTCCGTTTGGTCGAGGGTGACCAGGTGTGAAACATGTAAGATATTAATAATGTTTTTTCTAAACATTGTCTAAGGTAAGTTGTTTGGGTATCCCGTGGTGGGAAGGTTTATAAAATGTATTAGGGTCTGAAATAGAAAGTTAAATTTGATTTTGAAAAATTTTTCGACTATATCAGAATTCAAGAACGATTTGGATGATCCACTGTCAGTGATATTATAAGGAACTGGTTAACATCAGATATATTATTTAGTGATATTACCTTTGGTGGATATTTTATATTTTTTGCACCACAAAAAAAATAGTATAGAATAAGTAGAAATTAATTTTAAAATACGTTTCAATTATTGGAAAATCTGTCCATTAGTCTCATGACTCACATATACTTGTACCTAATGTTTCTATTTTAATTGTATAGAAAATTGAAAATGTTTCAAACTGCGAAATTGAATCGCAACACGTAAAAATGTAATTTGTGCTTTAAACTACTCGTTTATACAAAATAATCGATATGGAGTCGTATAATTTAATATGTATAAATTGCAATTAGTTGTTTCAACCTTTAATATCCTATATTTGCTTATAATAACTAGCTACTTAAGCGCTGATAGCAGTGATAATTGCAATACATTATTATTTATTCGTACATAAAAAACATAAAATACCAATTAAAAATACTATACGTATATCATGGAGGTTTCCACACATCTCCACGTTATGCAGGACGTAAATCGATGCTTCAGTGCCTCCTTTGGCGCACCTTTGTCACAGCAATAGCTTAACAGCTGTTAATACGGCACACAGGGAGTGTCAATTAACACGACTATTATTCCGGAATTATATCGGGTTTAACTATTAACTTGACCCTTTCAGTTGATAATTGCACTCAGCCGAATGCCATTGATTATTGGAGTTGCATTTTTAATTACCATGTCAAGAAAATTGGTGTTCAAAAGGTCAACTGCCATAATTAATGTTCTTGCAGCCTGACTAATTGTCAATTTGAGAGGTTAATTAAGGCTCCATTTCTATTAATATTTCAGCAAGAAGCTTAGAGGTGCTAATCTGCCAGTTTATTAGCCTTAATTCATAACATAAAATTTTAAAATTTTCAACTGCATGCTATAACTTGTATACTTCATAACTATAGCTAGATAATCGAAATTTTTTAATCAATGTCCTCTTAAAAAGCGCAACAAAATTAAAAATGTTTATCCTGAAACGGTATCCTCATTTTTGCTGTGCATGATCGGAAGCGGAAGAAAAATCCATTTTAATAATTGATTATATTAACATTTTAAAGTGGGAAACAATGTTCACGGAAGTCCCTCGGGGGATTTACGTTTACAATAAAACATAACCCGTTTATTTTAGCATTGCTGGTGTAATTCAATTCAGAGAATATCAAATTCAAGAGTTGATGATGGACGATGAAAAACTCGATAATTACGTTACATTTGACTAATGAACTTGAACAGAGTATATTGTGCAGTTTGAATTTATCGACTGCAGGGAGGCATGTTTAACATGCATACGTCAGTAGAGATTATTTTAATTCAGGGTTATGTGGGGAAACAAACACAATAAACAATTCAAACAGTACCCAAAACAACATAACCCGGAAAACGTGTGTGGTTTGATACTTGGAAAACTACGGTTTGTTTACGCGAACTGGCGCGTTTCAACACCTTTTGCCTGCAAAGCTTGAGAAGCTTTAGAAACGGTTTTCAGAGTATTTTAACACGAAACACGTCAACTTATGTAATATTGTATACAGTTGAATTTTTCCTTGTGTATGGGGAAAAATGAATTTGTCAACGTCTAGATCGGTGACGTAAATTTAAAAATAACTTTTTATGTTTTTGTCGTAATTAATACAACATTTGTTTTTCAATTTTATGAGCAGGATAAATGAAATTTTCGTATAAAATCTTGAGCCAAACGAAAACTACAAAATCTTTTATGTATGCATTACTTATCAAAGCATACAGAAGGAAGGTTCTAAAAATTACATTCTATTATATTTCTACCCTCGTCCTCGGGATATTACTTTCTAATATTCAATATTAAAACACGTTTGTAAGAGGGGTGAACAAAATACAAAAGTTTTCTCCGAATTCCCGAATTCTTGGAAACTTGGAAACATAGGCTTTTGCAAAGCAAATGTTGGGCTAATTATTTAAAGTTTTAATACTTTCTTATGTTTAAATCTTAAAATTATAATTGTTCTTTTTACTTTTACATTCGCAAAACAAAATATATTAAAAAAAAATTAAATTAAACGTAATTTCTCGTTTTGGTCCGTTTCTTTTTATTGGATAGCGTTTAAAATTCTGTCTGCATTTTTTACCCATTCGTCCAAAATTGGATTTTTAAAATGTTTCTAAGACGTGTACGTTTCGGAGTACTATAAATGATATGTTGCCATTGTGTTCTGGAGTAATAGAACGAAAACAGATGATTTAATAATACGACAGTAACATTAGTCCTAATCAAAAAATCAGGACAAATCTTTTGCCTGTAAGCTGAATTTTTTTTTGTAAAATTCCTCCTGTGTAAAAAAGTTGCTAAAACCTGTTATGTATATTCAAATTGAGAACTTCATAGTTTTCGCCACAAAAATGTGATAATTGATCAACAAACAAATAAAATAATCTTTATTGATACACCAAATGTTTATGTTGGTTCAACAAAGATCACCCTTCACTAAATAATGTCTGACCATGGTAGTAACGTAGAGGTAGAGGGCCATAGGTTTAAACATCATAACTTTTATTATAGATTTTTGTATAGTTTTTATATGGATTCTTCTAGTACTTTCCCAATATAAAATGCAATACATTGTTCTTCTGGGTCATATGCAAAACTGTAAGATATGAGAAGCAAGTGTAACATTCAGATATTTAACGGAAAATTACTTTTAATAGAGATTTTCCAAAGACCGACATTGTGCAATCAGGGGAATGAATACTTAAATTATCAAAGTTGGGTTGTATAAAGTAAACTTAATATAATTTAAGGAAACTGTTATTATCAAGCGACGTCTCGACGGTCACCCTCCTCGTCTCAATCGTCAACTTTAAAGTATAACGCAGTGTTAGCATATGAGAATATCGTTAATATAAATAATAATCGGCTATATACAGTACTTTAGGGAATACCACAAGTAACGTATCAATAGTCACTGATGGCTGCCCTGAATTAATCCATGATTTTTTCCGTTTAGGATTCTTAAAATAAATCCGTTATTCATGGCCAGTAACAACTCGATACAAAACTGATTTTCTTTCTTTGAAGCAAAAAACAAGTGTTTTTTCGATTTTCCATCTGTCTTTCGTTCAATTCATGTGGCACCCATTTGCCACATTTTTGGACCTTTACCACAGCCTTAAAAGAATCAGAAATTGTTTGCTGTGCAACATTAAACATTGCTACCATTTGCTTTTGACTCAAAGTACCATCTTCATCCAATATTGCTTGAAATACCTGGTAAGATATTCAGATATTTCTGGCCAGAGTTTAAAATATTTATGTTGTTTTCTCAAGCAATAATTTCTGTCTGACAGCGCCAGGCGGAGTCGACATATTCATAAAGACATAAATTAAAATAATGGCAACAACCTTATTGTTAATTTTACAATCTAATCTACAAATTTTTAAAATCGATATAATTAAAAACCTTAAATTAATGAACATAATATAAATTTTACGGGTGCGTGGCGTATAATTTTGCTCCGATAACAATCTAAATAAGACCATATCGAGCAGGGAAATCGCGACCGGTGTAAAAAAAACTGCGAAAGAAGAGAAGGCGCACGTAAAACGAAAATAGAAAACACGGTGGAAGACAAACAACTGAAGAAAAACAGAAGAGATAAAACACAACCAGAAAAAACAGGTTAGGAAAAGATTCAATAAGGCCCATAGTTGCATGCGAGTTGTAGGCAACCCAAGATACACAGAGGAGTTGCGGGTAGAAAAAGATAACACTGAGAAGGGTTGAGCTTCAGAGGAGACGATCCGGGCAAGACCCTTAGCGCGTTGCGACGTGTGAAGTGAGAGATGCCAAACAAGAGCCAAAAAAGAAGAGTCTGAAGCAGGATATTCCACGGCCGACGGAAAAAGGAAGAGAGAAGTAGAAATGGCCGAAAATGTCGAGACATACAAGAAAGCAAAAATGATAAGAGGAGAAAATTTAGATAAACTGATGGACATAAAGGCTATCCTAATGCAGGATGTCAAAGATATAAAAGAAAGCCAAAAAGAATATAAAGAAGAATGGCAAAGCTTAGGGAAGAGAACGAGAACATAAAACAAAAGAATGTCCGCATGAAATCCGAAATTAAAATAATAAACAACAGATTGGAGGTGCTCGATAGGGAAAGGAGAAGGTAGTGCAGGGAGTTGACATGGAGACCAAAAATGGGGAGACACTGGTGGGAGGCATAGAAAAGTTTATAGAAAAAATCTCAAAATAAAAGTCACAATAGAGCAGGTACAAAAAATAAGAAGACAAGGTTAAGGTAATGAAAAACAAGAGCATTCTACGAATAAAGCCAGGAAAAGTGTTCATTAACGATGACATGAGTAGGGAAGAAAGAGAGATACACAAGGAAATCAGAAAGAGAG